>JAJJWW010009679.1:0-13558 GCA_023531295.1 Papaver armeniacum
AATGGAGGGTCCCAGATTAGATTAGCAGGTCCGGCCATACCAAAGATGACCACCGTGGGCCCGCCTATCCCCTCACCCGATCGGCCAAGGCATATCATGCCTGGCTATCCCAAAACGCGAGTCCAAACTTGCGTGGTCACACTTCCCAAATTGCAAACGATCTCGACCACTCAACTTCACCTGGACGATTTGAGTGGCTTAGATCACGTTTTCATGGGACATCAGTATATAGGCGTGAACATCAGCCTACCACCTACACTCTAGACCGATCTACCAAGACCGACCAAGAATTGGTTGTCTTGGAACGCGCGCCTAAAGATGGCGTGATGTGCAGCACTTGCGGCACTAGTTTTCTGTCACAAATTGATCTCGACCACTCAACTTCACCAGACGAATTGAGTGGCCCAAATCATACTTTCGTGAGGTAATGGGGTATGGGCGCTTGCACCGTCATGCCATCTACATGCATGTACGATCGGCCTGGCCAAAATCGTCTCCCAAGCTTGGATTCGACCAAGCTGAAGAATGATGCCTGCGCACCTCTTCAAAACCCTAATTCCATCAACGGTCGCAGATGAGTGTCTCAAAGATCATCTCGTCCGTCCAACTTCACCGGCTTGGTTATACAACCCCGGTCGAGTTAATTGGTCAGTGAGGCGTCATGGTGATCACCACCCGTCACTTTACCACACCATGATGCAGTACCTGCATAAAATACACATGATACTTCACAAGTATCAACTTCCTGAATAACGCAGTTATTCAATTTAGCATTACATGCTACCTTTTGTGGGTCCCACGATCCACACATTCTAGACATCAATCATGTCACAAACCTGGGGATACATACTGGGTATTGGTCTAGCGGTTTACAGCGTGCAGCGTGCAACACGCCATCACAAGAACGTGTTAGGAAGTCATGGACGGTTAGAGATGACAGGAGAAGTGGGCAAGACTGGTCGTGTAACACCAACACACACCTCCACTACTCCATCACTCCACTTCCTCCACTTCCCATGAGAGACGTGAATAAGGTTCAAATGACTTGTATAAATAGGTTCTCCTCCCTATTTTCCAAACATGAGAAAAAACAACACAAGTCCAGACGAGACAGAAACCAAGTGTTAATACAAAACGTATTCAAACACCTAGAGCTCGCTTGCATCAATCGTAAGCCTGCTCACCTTTTCGTTACAAGTCATAAGCAAGCCAACACCTTCACAATCTCAACACCTTCTTCGCTTCCCTCCCTAAGATCAACCCCATCTCCTTCACTTTGTGACCGAAACAAGTCCGGGAACGGCCATTTCTTGGTTTAGGCCGGACTTGCATGCATTGATTTCCGAATCTACAATCACTCACCGTGCAATGCATTTGTTTAGGGTTTAGATTCATTCCTCATCCACACACCCCAAATTACCAAATCCGGCAGGAATAGTTTTCACCCATAAACAATTGGCGACCACGGTGGGAGGTTAATCTCTCGGTTGTAAAGTCAATTTCTTCGAAATCCGATTCAATTTCATCAATTTCAAAAAGGGTAGATCTTAGAATCAATTCAATCAACAATTCATTTCAAGATGGTGGAATTAAGCTCTGGATCAGCAATCAATTCTGATGGAGCTAGTGTGGATAACAATGCTGGTGTCGAAGTACCTGTCAGTGGAGCTACCGTGGTCAATACATCTCGTGGAGCCGTCACTTCTACCATCAGCGCCAGCGTAGCAGGAAATATTCTAGTAAGTGTAACACCTCCCATCACCAGAGCCAGAGCAGCCGCAAATCCTGACATCTCCTCAAGTGTAACACCTCCGGTAGTCACCAGAGCAACAACTTTCACTCCTTCATCAGGACGAGGAGCCGGAGGCACGAGAGGAGGACCATCCCCCATTACCATTGCATACTTGATGGAGAAGCAGGAAGTTCTTGCTAAGACTCAAACGGATATGGCCGCAACTCAGAAAGAGGTACTCACTTTCCTTAAAACTTTAACCGAACGATTGCCACAAGATTCACGGCAACCCTTGGAGTCGTCAAGAGATATATTCAATACACCCGGAGCAGGCGCTTCCACTCGGACCCACATGAATGAAGAAACTCATGTTGCTCCTGAACGCCCAAGGGAGAGGGACCAGCCTTCCAACTTCATCACACGCGAGGATATGGAACGACTTCTCCAAAATCGAGGAAAAGGGGACCGAACGGATGTACACCAACATCAGCCACCGTACCCTCAAGATGTACAATGAATTCCTCTTCCAAGAGGTTACACCTCTCCCAAGTTCTCCCTCTACGATGGTACTGGTAATGCTCGTGAACACGTCTCTCGATTCTTGGAATCCCTGGGGGAACATGAATACAATCATGTTCCGCGCCTAAAAGAATTCTCGAAGTCACTTACGGGGAGGGCGTACACCTGGTACAACAACATCGCGCCTAACATCATATCCAATTGGAGCGAGATGGTCAGTGCTTTCTACAGAAAGTATTTCTTCGTGTCTGAACAAATCACCTTTTAAGATCTGGGAAGAATTCTTCAGCGGAACAACGAGCATCCCAACGACTTCGTTAAAAGGTTCAGAACCCAAGCGCTAGATTGTCACGACCCGAACGTCACCGAACGACAATTGGTAGAGTTGTGCATTAATGGGATGATACCCATATACCGTGCTCTATTAGAGAATCTGGGCTTTCAAACGTTCTCTGAACTACATGAAGCTGCCAAACGTTCAGCAACAACTGCACCAGCACTGCTAGAAAGAACCAGAGTTGTTCGAAGTGAAGATTAACGTGAAAGTCGAGGAAGCAGGCGTCTCACGAACAAGCAATACAACACTGGCCCTTCTGTGAGTGTAGTGGGCGGAGGAGAAAAAAGGAAAGCTTCAGCGACGGAACAACAAACCAAGCGGGCATCCCCGGCACACAAGACTTCGTCTCGGAAAAGAGCGGACAAAACTCCTGCACAAGACACCGAAGATATAGGTTTTCCTTTCCCCATGAATGAAGTGATAGAACTCTTGGAAGCGTGGATCCAAGACGATGCCATCAAGCTGCCTCCTATCAGGCGTCCTCCAACTGAGAAAGACATGGCAGATCCCAAATATTGTTGCTACCACAGATTCATACATCATCCAACCAAAGATTGTAACAGATTGAAACAAATATTCAGGGAAAAGATAGAGACGGGGGAACTCCAACTTGTAAATGAAGGTGTTCGTAGAGACCCTTTCCCTATCAGGAACTGCATGATTTCTGGGGTTCTGTTCGCAAGACTGTACAATCTATAATGGAGCACTTGTGTGAAATCTTGTACTTCTCCAAAGGGCAGCGTCAAGACATATTTACGGCCCTCAACCACGTTGTGTCAGGCAGGCGTTTGTATCCGTATACCCAAGAACCCCGCCTTTCCCGAAGGACGCGAGCAAGGGAAACGGGGACTCCTAACTTGTCACTCGTTTGAGAGACGTTGAGTTCGAGAAGCGCGTTGATTGATACGGCTTCTGAATTTAACATCATTACTGTCAAGACCTTGAGAGCGGCAAAGATTTCAAAGCAGGAAGCTACTCGTCACCTAACTGTGGTTAAATATTTAGAAGGAGAACTCAGAGATGCATATGGATACGTCGATCTTGAAGTCAAATTGGGTGATACCTCGACGCAAGCAAAGTTCTACATAGTCAAAGATCATCCCAACTACGACATGATCCTAGGACGCTCCTGGATGCATGACAACAAAGCCATACTAGAAGTCTGTACTCTACCGGTTTCGATACCTGAAAGAATCTCCAACATGCCTTCTGGACCTCCTAATGACTGTCCGTTGCCGCACCAACAACTTGCCAATGTGACACAACTACCCGGAGGGAGCCTGTCAGCATACATTGAAAGGTTCCAATCTCAAGTAAGTCTCATCACGCAACCCTCTTTGCAACCTACCGCCCCTCATTCTGACAAGTCCTGGGGACTGACTCTAGCCAAAAAACCAACCTTGGCTAAGAGATGCGAATGGGAGGCCGTCCCCTTCAAATAATTTATCAGGAGTCTAGAAGCTGTCTTGATCAAAGACGACAAAACCAAGACCCCGATGTCAACACGCCCAAGCCCGTTTGGAATTGGGGACTTAGTGACGAAGACAACCGCATTCAAGGTCGGAAGCATTATACTGAGAATGGCTACCTCACCCGATTCAACCACCGAGAAGGAGGATGAACCATACCTGGTAGCAGATGTCATCCTGGGCGGCTACTACAAACTCATCAACGCTGACAAGCTAGAAGGCGTAACAATTCACTCACGATGGCTCAAACCCTACCGTACTTAAGACACTGTGTTATCACTTTCCAGCATCCTACACGCTTTAAGACGCTGTGCTACTTCTTCCGGCGTATTTCCCTTTACAATTTCACATCATATTTGTAATTCCTCTAGAGAATGATTGCAATACTTTTCATTCATAATTAGGGTTTCGATTTTCGATTTTCAAATTAATTGAAGTGTTATTTCCACCTGAAAACCTCTTTACTCCTAAAGACACAAAGCCCATCCTAAATCAACCCACTAGAGCAGGACAGGAAAGAAACCCTAAACAAAAACATCCTGAAAAGAGTTGAGGGAAAAGATGTGCGCGGGAAGGGAAGAAGCTTTGAGCCACTCACCCCAGCAAGGCCAGGAAGATCTTGCATCAGGAACACAGTTGCAGTCTTGACAAAGGGTTATATATAAAAAAAAAAAAAACCTTTATTCAAATAATCAAATAGAAGAAAACCTTGAACTCGGCTGCCATTGAGTACAAGGGAGATATTCAAATGTACGGAATATACTTGGAAAGAGGAAAAAGAAGAAAAGAGGTTTTAGTCGCCAAGAGGGTCGCCTGCACCACCGTTAAGTTCTGCTTCAGCGCCATCACCTGTTGATACTCCCCCCTTTGAATCTACCTCAACTTCTGCATCAGACATCTCCACAGCAACGCACTCCATCCCAACATTCTCAGCGGGAGCATCAAAGGACACAGCAACATTAGGAGTCGTGCCGATTGCTTTCAAATGTTCAGGTTCGTCTGTGTCGGAATCAAGAATTATCACGCCGTCCTGGATCGGGTAATCACACTTATCTTCATTCAGAGGTCGTTCATGCTCAACCCTCCGCCTCTTCAGCCGCGCTGCATATCTCTCTGCCCTTGCGCTTACTAGCGCTTGCAACGCTTCCTCGCGCCTCCACCGCTCCTCCATGTCAATCGCAGTTGAAAGCGCGCAGATGCGTCCCCTGGCAATACACAGGTGCAAAATAGACATCCCCTGTATAGCACGGCTGACTTCACGAAGTGGAAGATCGATCTTAGCCATTACTTCTTCGTGCGCATGGGTTTCGGGCTTGTCAACTTCGAAGCTTCTTTCTGGAGAAGCGACAGAATGATCGTCCACCGCTTCCATGATAAACTGCAAAGGAGGAGAGGTTATGAGCACAAAAAAAAATAAAAATCAATCAATCAATCGATCGGTCAATCAGGAGATCAGATAAGTGCGGAGCAATACCTGAGATATAGAATAAACGACTGCGTGAGATGATTCTTTATAACCTCGCAAGTCGACAGAATCCAAGGAGAAAAGAAGTCTTTACTTACCACCTATAAAGGCTACCAATTCGGGATAGCAATCAACGATGCTTATCAAATACATCTGAGGAAAGCTGTGCGTGACGAAAGGGAGTACACCTGACCCAAGGAAGGGACCAAGCTCGGATATATACAAGGGGAACCAAAGCGACTCACCAGATCAAGTCCTGCTTCCTTCACAACCTTGATCAGGACCAACCAGTTCTGTGGCAACGCCGACGATGTCGGTCTATCCCAGAAATATATATTCACCTTAGCTTGGTCATTTCAATATACAAATTTGTCACCATCTCATGCCTACCCCACAATAGTGTAACCATTATGTGCTAGGCAGGGGACTTAATGTTGATGGTGGATTTTCATTTAAGGTTAAAATTGTAAAAAACCAGAAAATCATGCGCTGACATCTTGTAAAAGATAAAGCCATTAATAAGTGTTGGATACTCCTTCACTTTACTAATTCACCTAGAATGGAGCATGTGGCAACAATCCCATTTTGTGAATACATGAAATTCATCTAGGTTGGAGCATGTAGCAACAATCCCATATACCCTGTGAATTTATAGCATTATTAATTAATGCGTAAGCAGCCTTGTATTTCCTATACTCATTATCAGTGCGGCATGACGACTGAGTGTTGCTCAGCAGAGCAACATGAACCTCCAAGCATTATAATGAAAGCATGTACGAAATACCCGCACAAAGTTGCAACTCTCGGTGTGTTATACTAGCCCGATTGAGAACTCTCGGTGTGTTATACTAGCCCGATTGAGCATCCGGATCGTCCGTATCACCGGATATGATCTCGTTCATCCAACCTCACCAGCGTGATTGGATGGCCCTGATCAATTCCATAACCCCCAAGCAGGTATGGAATATTCACTGCCTAACCAACGCGGACCCCGCATGGTCGGCCTCCCCAAAATATTGGCATATCTTGCCAAAACGTCCAAACCAGAGCGTATGGACGGAAAACCCTAAATTAGGGTTTGCGGAATATTACATGTGTCGCAAAAGAGCCTCAACCATCCATCTTCGCAGGTATAGATAGAGGGCGTAGATGTAGATTCAAAGGGCCCAGAGCATGTCAACACAATCACCGTGGGCCCGCCTACATACCCGACCAATCGGTCAGGACCAACCATGGTTGGTCATCCCAATTCGTGCGCCCGAACAGAGCATGACGCACGGCCGTGAAACCCAAAATTAGGGTTTTGAGCATCACGAGCATCCATCTTCTCCGGCACGAATGGAGGGTCCCAGATTAGATTAAGCAGGTCCGGTCATACCAGCATGACCACCGTGGACCCGTCTATCCCCTCACTTGATCGGCCAAGGCATATCATGCCTGGCTATCCCAAAATGCGCGTCCAAACTTGCGTGGTCACACTTCCCAAATTGCAAACTGATCTCGACCACTCAACTTCACCGGACGATTTGAGTGGCTTAGATCACATTTTCATGGGAAAATCAGGTATAGGCGTGAACACCAGACTACCACCTACACCTGACCGATCGACCAAGACCGACCAAGAATTGGTTATCTTGGAACGCGCGCCTAAAGATGGCGTGATAGGCAGCTCTTGCGGCACTAGTTTTCTGTCACAAATTGATCTCGACCACTCAACTTCACCGGACGAATTGAGTGGCCCAGATCATACTTTCGTGAGGTAATGGGGTATGGGCGCTCGCACCTTCATGCCATCTACACGCATGTATGATCGGCTCAGCCAAAATCGTCTCCCAAGCTTGGATTCGACTAAGTCAAGAATGATGCCTGTGCACCTCTTTAAAACCCTAATTCCATCAACGGCCGCAGAGATGAGTGTCTCAAAGATCATCTCGTCCGTCCAACTTCACCGGCTTGGTTATACAACCCCGGTCGGGGAGTTAATTGGTCGCGTGAGGCGTCATGGTGATCACCACCCGTCACTTTACCACACCATGATGCAGTACCTGCATAAAATACACATGATACTTCACAAGTATCAACTTCCTGAATAACGTAGTTATTCAATTTAGCATTACATGCTACCTTTTGTGGGTCCCACGATCCCCACATTCCAGACATCAATCATGTCACAAACTGGGGGATACATACTGGGGTATTGGTCTGGCGGTTTACAGCGTGCAGCGTGCAACACGCCATCATAAGAACGTGTTAGGAAGTCATGGACGGTTAGAGATGACAGGAGAAGTGGGCAAGACTGGTCGTGTAACACCAACACATACCTCCACTACTCCATCACTCCACTTCCTCCACTTCCCACGAGAGACGTGAATAAGGCTCAAATGACTTGTATAAATAGGTTCTCCTCCCTATTTTCCAAACAGGAGAAAAAACAACACAAGTCCAGACGAGACAGAAACCAAGTGTTAATACAAAACGTATTCAAACACCCAGAGCCTGCTTGCATCAATCGTAAGCATGCTCACCTTTTTGTTACAAGTCATAAGCAAGCCAACACCTTCACAATCTCAACACCTTCTTCGCTTCCCTCCCTAAGATCAACCCCATCTCCTTCACTTTGTGACCGAAACAAGTCTGGAACGGCCATTTCTTGGTTTAGGCCGGACTTGCACAGATTGATTTCCGAATCTACAAGCACTCACCGCGCGGTGCATTTGTTTAGGGTTTAGATTCATTCCTCATCCACACACCCCAAATTACCAAATCCGGTAGGAATAGTTTTCATCCATAAACACTACTCTATCTCCTATCTTGAGACAAAAGTCGTTTTGCTATATAAACTTTGATTATAAACATTTTTTATTTCGAGCCGAGTTTATCTCGCTTATCTATTTCTCGAAATATGTGTTGGTAAGCTTTCGCTTTGGCCAAGTTCATCTTTACCTAGTGACGAAAGTCATGTTATGTTTCAATTACTTGAAAATGGCTTTGACGAAAAATAGATTGTGAATAACAACTATATAACATCCTCTAAGAATGTTTTAATGATTGAAATGAGAGTTTAGATTATATAACCATTGTTGTATATAAGCATTGTGTGGCAACACATACATGTATAAGTCCTTATTCCTTGAACCAAAGTCTGTGTACTTTGCTGCTCAGGAAACCGGAACAGAGTCCGTGAACCTAGTCCGTGTACTGTCGGAGGTTCTCTTCCCGAGAAAATCTGCTGGAGTTTGTGAATCATTTACAAACTTATTCCGGGTACTTAAGTCCGCGTACCTAGTCCGTGTACTTAGGTTGGTTATATTCTAAAAACGATTATTCTGAACTTATACTTATATTAACTAAGGAATGCAAGTTTGCAAACCGTGGATATAAAGTTCATGAATCGATTCAAGTGAATCAAATCGTTTTTACTTCAACTGTGTCTTGTATACTTCTATAAGATCTAAGCAATTAAACAACTCTCTAACTAGTTCATTTGAGTCATTTGAACTAGTTATGGTGAAGAAGAATATGGTTAATATGAAAGTGCTCATATGGCTAACCATTTGGTTAACTACTGTTGAACCAACGAATGTACATGTTTGGGTATGGTTACACAAACCTAAAACGTGCATTTCATTTGTGTGTAATAAGCTAAGTTTTCGATCTAACGGTTGAAAGATAATAGCTTGAATCTAATCAAGTTTTCATCTAACGGTGAATATTGAATGTTTTGTTATTAAGCTAACATTGATTGCAAACCCTGATTTGAAAGACTATATACAGAAGAACTCTAGCAACTGGGAAATATAATCCCCACACCTCCTGTGTGATACTAGTTGTATAAGCTAGAGTCGATTATTCTTTAACCTTAGGTTTCTACCAAGACCCTGTAGGTTAACGACTTGAAGACTTCATTGGGATTGTGAAGCTAGACCGATACTACTTTGTTGTAGTTGTGTGATATGATCTTGCTGTTTCTATCGTATTGAGTACAATTGTAATGACTGGCTTGAGATTGATATCTCCGATAAGCAAGATATAAAAGTAATCACAAACACCTTCGTCTCATCGTTTGTGATTCCACAATATCTTCTTTCATCGCGTCGATTAAGATTATTGTGAGGTGATTGATAATACTAGGCTGTTCTTCGGGAATATAAGTCCGGGTTATCAATTTGTTCCTGTTCACCTTGATTTATCAAAAGACGGAACAAAACTCGTAGGTATTTCTGTGGGAGATAGATTTATCTATTACCGTAGACTTTTCTGTGTGATACAGATTTGTTTATTTAAGTCTTCGACTTTGGGTCGTAACAACTCTTAGTTGTGGGTGAGATCAGCTAAGGGAATCAAGTGCGTAGTATCCTGCTGGGATCAGAGACGTAAGGAGCGCAACTGTACCTTGGATCAGTGTGAGATTGATTGGGGTTCAACTATAGTCCAGGCCGAAGTTAGTTTGTAGTAGGCTAGTGTTTGTAGCGGCTTAATACTGTGTGTGTTCAATCTGGACTAGGTCCCAGGGTTTTTCTGCATTTGCGGTTTCCTCGTTAACAAAACTTCTGGTGTACGTGTTATTTCTATTCCGCATTATATTTTGTTATATAATTGAAATATCACAGGTTGTGCGTTAGATCAATCAATTAGAATATCCAACCTTTGGTTGTTGATTTACATTGATTGACACTTGGATATTGGTCTTTAGTACCATCCAAGTTATCTCTCTTGTATTTAATTAGACTCGCATATTTCTATTTTCTTGGGTAAGAATTAAATCGAGAGATCGAGATATTATAACTCTGTGATATACTGTTATTAAGATTGAGTCTAGTTGATTCTGTTCAAAGTATATTGGAGTTAGTCCATATAGATTTCTAATCGAAATATTGGGTGTGGCTGTTGTACCCCCGCTTGTTCAATTGGTATCAGAGCAGGCAAACACGTTTAAAGACCTTACAAGTCTGTGTTTGTAGCGATCTAACTCTATGGACCACAATTCTATCTCCATAAACGTACCACCAGTCATCGATGGCTCAAACTACTTATGGTGGAAAATTGCTATGCGTGCTTTTCTTCAAGCTCGTGATTTTCAAACATGGGTACGAGTTGTTAATGGCTATGATCCTCCGGTTAATACAGAAGGCGATGTATATATACTGAAGGATATAGTTAGATATAGTCCAGAAGCAATTCTCGCTACAAGCATAATTCTGACGGCTTAAATGTTATCATTCATGCCATTACCCTAGATATTAAGCATCATGTGACTATGTGCACAAAGTCTAAGGAAGCCTGGGATATCTTAGATACCATATTTGAAGGAAATACCAATGAGAAAGAAGCTAGGCTTCAAAACCTCAGTTCTGATTGGGAAAATCTTCGTATGGCAGATGAAGAAACGTTTGATGAGTTTAATCACAAAGTGTCTGAAATTGTTAAAGGTATAAACATATCACAGAACATAATTTTCCATCAAATAGGATAAAGGTATAAACATAAACAATTGATGATTAAAGCAATGTTTGCGTACAAGTTATAGAGTTCCAGTAGAACAAATTATTGAAGTTGAATGCTAAAATTATTCAAACCTTTGGATTTTATCTTTCTAGTAGATTTGGTCAATGCTAACAGCTAAGTGAAGTAAATCTTGCGAATTGTATCCTACTTTTGCATTCAGTTGAAGACCTAGTATTTTTCTGATTTAAACTAAAGCAAAACAAAGATAAATTCAGTACACTAGCAATACTAATTAGAAAATAGAAATAGAAAAGGTTGAAGATTACTTAAAAATTAGTAACAAAATGAGCCAATGCATGTAACACCTTTCCAATCCCCTCCACAAGGATTGTTGCCATGTGGAATTCATCCTATTAGTTGTTGTGGTGAGTTCAAGATGGTGTACATAACCCCAAGAGCATCAGCTGTAGATAAAAAAACATACAAAATAGATATCCTCTATTAGTTCAAAAGTCATCGATCATTGCTACCATTTGGGCAACCTCCAATCCTCCAACCTAATTCAAAATTTATTCATCCAAATCTTGTAACATAGATTCTAATGAATTTATGCAATAATACCTAAAATCTGCTACACTTAACAAGAAACATCATTTGCTAATGTGTGTATAAAATTCAGCCACTTCAATCTAAGTTGATAACACACATATATCTACATCCATGGAGGACCTTAGAAGCTAATAAAATGAACCCTTTTTCTGCAAATTACTTTGTGAATCATAAAATTCAGACATTTAGATGAAAAAAATAAAATCTAAGCAACAACCCAAATCTTAAAATACCAAATTGACATACTTTAAAAAACAAAAATCAGAAATTGTCATGCCAAATGAACACTAGATAAATAAAAAACATGACCAAATCATGGATCTGAACTAAAAACTGAACAACATTACCAAATGCAATTATTATCAACAAGTACAATTAAAATCATGCAAAAAACTAAAACATGTGAAATTCAACATATAAACAAACAAAGAATCCAAATTCTTTTGCAAAACTTTAATCAAACAAACTAGATCTACTAAAAACAAGTCAAACTACCAATCAAAATCAAAAAATCTTATAACAAACAACCAACATAATTCAATCAATTTCTCCTCCAATCTTCACGAACCCAGAAAATCAATTGGTTTTTCTTTTTCTTCTTCAAGACTTGTATCAATTTGTTATTCAAAGTTAGCCAAAAATTTATGAGCATGCTCTAGATTTTGCAGAGACGAAGAGAAAAATGAAACTACTGCAGATTCCAGGGTTGTAAAATAAATACGGAACTTTTTTTTGGTGTTATTGAGAGTCTGAAACTTTGGAGATGAGATTTGGTTTTATGATGTTTGAGTATTATTAAGTTGTTGTTGGTTAGTGAATGGAGATGCAGAAGGAGAAAATGTGTTGTGCTCGGGGTGATAAAGGTGGTGAGTTGGTAGATGTGATGGTGAGTGGATGGAAAAGAGAAGGGGGGTCAAAGGGTTAGGGTTTGGTAGTTTTAGTTTGATCTTTGTTGGAAGAGATAAGAAGATAGAATAGAGAGGCGCAGAGGTTAGATTAAAAAGAGGTAAAGATAGATAAGCTTAGATAAAGTTTCAGTGGGACATAAATCTTGAGGTATCAAAACTATTTACTCTCACGATGGTTCTTAAAACTTGGTATTTTTACAAAAATACCCCCTAAGAAAACTACTATGTCAGAGACAAGTTTTTATAAAACGTTTGTGGCTCACAGCACTTATAGTTACGTCGGCCGAGTAGCAGTGGTTTTTATGAAGCCTAGGAAGTGGTTATAAATTTGTTTTCCACTAGTGTAGGTAAGACTATTCCTGAAAAGGACATTGTGATGAAAATTCTCAGATCGCTGCCATCTAGATACGATTCTAAGAAGCATGCCATCGTTGAGGGAAATAACCTTAATACTCTTGTTGGAAAGCTAAAAATTCTTGATCAAAGTTCTGATCGAACGACTGCATTCAATGCTGTTTCCAACACAAGTCAAGCCTCTAACTTGTCTTGGGCTGATGAATGTTGTTCTAATGATGGTTGTTTCGATAAACCACTGATAACATAAAGGATCAAAGAGTTAGTAAAAAGAAGCAATAGATGTGTTAAACGTCCCTTGTCAACATTTGCTTTAGATGATTCAATAGAAGAAAAATCTCTAGGTGTCAACGTCTTGAGTACGTCTGATGGATGTAATGAACCCTCAGATTTTGCAGCAGAAACATCCATGTACTCAAGTTCTAATTCAGATTTTGAATCTGACACAGAGATCTTTGATTCTTGAATAAAGAGGTTCTTCAAGAAAATCTTCAATTAAAAACTTCATTGAAGAAACTGGAATCATCAATCCAGGTGAAAAATCTTGAGATAGATTGTCTTAATGATAAACTCACCAGAACCATTGCTATAAAGGAAAAAGAGATTAATACTCTCAAGGATGATCTACAAAGATTATCTGGAAGTTCTGACAAAATTTCAGCAATGCTATTTGGTCAGAAATCCTTTGGAAACACAAATGGTTTAGGATTTAAAGGCAAA
>JAJJWW010009680.1:0-243581 GCA_023531295.1 Papaver armeniacum
CGAAGATGAACTTCAACAAAGAGCTGCATCATTTTTTGTTTCTTGATTCACATCATCTCTACAATTAAAACCCTAGAAAAAAAGATTTGAGAGGAAAAGAAAAACTAGATCTAGAAAAGAAGAGAGAAAGTAACCGAGAATGATTTCATCTCTTACCTTTTGACTATATATATGGTCCTTATCCAAAAGGGTATTTCTGCCACTACAAGGTGACATTTACATCATCCATGACATCGTAGGACCAAACAATAATTTTTAGGACCAAACTATAATTTATATTACTAAATAGACCAGAAAACAGGACATTTGATCGGGTCAAATGGACTAGACTCATCCTAATATATTATTTTTAGGACCAATTGGTATTTCCTACTATAGAAAAATAAAACAAAATGGGTCTAGAGATATTTTCCTCCGTTAATCAATTATGACAAAGTTTATCTTAGAAACAAAATGTTTCGGAAGACTCTTTCATGTATCTGACATGGATCACATGCGGATATAACTCAGCCATTCACACATGAGCCTAACTCTGTTACCATATAAGATTTTTTTGGGCATTTAACTCGAAACAAATTAACAAATAAGTGGAGTGGTGTTACTTGTGTATAGAGGTTGGAGGTTATGGGCAGCATGAGGCTATTTATCCCAATCATGCATTGCAATAGAGAACAAAATCACAATCAACGCTGATACTCATACAGTGATTAACCCATGACTTCATTTTTGTGCTAGTAGCATTAATCTCCATGGAATTGTGACCCTAGTGTTTAGCTTTCAATCCTTAAATCTGGCCATGATGTCCACGGTAAATCTGGAATTATTAAATATTACAACTAGGTAAGATAAATAATATGTGACGCTGTAGGTAGTAGAGACCATTGTTTGAGTTCTGTATATCAGACTCCCTCTTTAGTCTCTACAAGAAAGCTCAACCTGAACGACTAAAGTATCGTTCCGTAGATATCCATTGGCAGGGTGATGAAGTTGAGTAAGTTTCATGAACGTATGCCAACCCCAACTTGGCAAATCATTATTCCTGAATTGGTACGTGCCAGCTGCAGAATCCAAGAGAATAGTTAAGTTACCATTTCGTGTTCCCCCTCTTAGCGAAAACAAGAATAAAAATCAAACCAATAACCAATCTCTAATAATTAAAACAAAGCACGTGCAATCTCCATGTTTAAACTAGATCACAACCGATGTGCAATAGGCGTAAGGATTCGAAATCTTTGGCCACCTCCCCAAGTACTCATAAATATTACGCCTAGATTTTTTATTAAAAGGAGAACAGAATGGATCAAAAAAGAGCAAAATCGCTAACTAAGACCATGGCGATGTATTTTTGCAGCTCGAAAGAAATTTATCCTTACTAAATTAAGGCTAGTTTGGTACACCGGAATTTTAGAAAAGCGCTTTTATTTGTCTTTGTGTTGTGCGTTCTTTGTCTTTGTCTTTGTGAAAATAAATGCATGACGTTTGGTAAACTATAATTTAAAAAGACTGGTGCAATTAACAAACTGTAAATTCTGTTTGTAAACCGGTATTTAAAAGTCTTCGGTGATGTAGTTAATGACGAAAATAGACATATTTCAAAAATTAGTTTTAATACAATTTTATTATAATAAATTATATTTCTAATTTTAATATATTTAATAAAATATAAGTAATATTTTTTTTTATTTTTTAATTGTTTTTATTATTTAATTAAAAAATTTATGATTATGGTTTGCTATGAAAATATTATTATTTTGAAAAAAAAAATTCAAAAAAAATATTTATTAAATTTATTATTTTTTTCATTTTTTATTTTAATATTTATTAATTTTTTTATTATTTTATATAATAATTTTAATTATTATTGTATTTATTATTTTAAATAAAAATGAAAAAATAGAGAAATAAAATAAAATTATAATTATAATGTCAAATGTACAATATTTGAGGGTAAAACTTGTCTTTATAATAAATTAACAAGGTAAAATAGAGAATCGGTTAAATCAATTATGTGGGTCCACAGCCGACGATTTTCCGCTTTTAAAAGCTAGTGCTTTGAGTAGCTTTTAAAAGCGTGCCTAAATGAAAGTGCTTCTTTCCAAAAGCACTTTGAAAATTTTTACCAAACACAATTTTTGGTAAAAGTTTGTTACAAGTTTGTTACAAAGTGCTTTTGGTTGAAAAAAAGCAATCCCAAACGGGGCTTTAATGGATCCGAGGAAAGCGAAAATCATAACTAACTCGCTAACTAGGACCTTGGGATGTTAAATACGATTTTTGCTCTCCCCGGATCTATTTTAGATCTCCTCTTATAAAAATCTAACCCCTATACCTCGAGTTTTAACTTCTTCCGTCCAAACACAGGTATATATATATATATATATATATATATATATATATATATATATATAGTAAAAAAAAAGATATACACGTTTTACTGGAAGCTAAAGTAATAAAAATATACAACTTCACTTGTTACCGAAGATGGGAGATTTTTCTTTACCTCTTTTTACATTCAATCTGGGATTAGTCTGGCTAGCAACGACAAAACTGACCTCGATATAGGGCGTTGTATTCGTGTGTTCACGGCGAACGTACAACGATAACTGATCAAACACATTGACTTCCCCTTTTGGACAAATCTTCAACCTCCTGTGTGACATGAATTAAAACCACCTAAATTAATCAAAACGTAGATGAAGAGAATTACTCCTTTTAATCAAAGAAGAAGAATATATACATACCATTCTTGGTTACCCACCAAGAAAACTGATGACAAATGTTGTTGAACATTCAACTTTGAAAACCCACGAATCGTCCAAGTGAGTTTAACAGACGGAATAATATTAGTTAAACTGTCTGCTGCCATTTTTGTTGTTGGTGGTATTAGAATAGAGATTGATGGAGCTAGCGAGCACAAAAAAAAAAAAAAAAAAACACAGATGCAACAAAGTAGAAAGAGGGTGGTATTTATAGGCAAGCTTTTTCAACTATTTCCCGTGGTTATGATGGCCAGCTCATATCGCACTCCCGTTGCTATGACTTTGGACGACTTCTTTTGAGACCAATGAACAATTAAGAAGGGAGTGGCAGACAAAAACCCAGTATCTGTCTTTAATTAATTTATAAGTGGGTTAAACTCTGAAAGGCCTGAAGTTCGAAATGGTGTGAAATTGGATGGTATGAACATGCTGGATGATCAATATGAACGTAAAAAGAAACCAGATATAGTGTATAAAAGCAGGAATGTGGTTCGTGTCAGGTAAAGACACATTCATGTTGATAATAAGATCTTATCGACTACAATAAAAAGTGACCTCATACGAATATATAACTCGATTAAGTGGGCAATACAATATAAAAAGAATTGCAATTTGCTAAACTTTAAATAAACAAATACGGGCACTACTAAAAGAAAGTTAAAATGAGATACCCATTACACGTTTGGAGCAATGGCTTGCCAGTTAGCATCTACTTTTCACATGCTGGGGATGGATGGCAATCAGCCCCTTATTCTATGACGGCCTACATGCCTAAAGGCAAAACAGCCAGCGGAAATGTATTACGTACTGTATATAAGCATATGATGACGTCGTTACCGTGATTATCTTGCTGCCGTCATCAATCCTCTTTCAACCCTATTCCCCCGGAGAACAAAATTGCACCCAGGACAAGAATAGTTTACTTGTTTATGAAAAGGAGAGATGGTTTCCACTTGCATTAGAGAGTGTAAATTAACATAGATTTACCAAACATGATTTATTGAGAATGAAGTTTTACACTCTCCAATGCAAGTGGAAACCATCTCTCCTATTTTTTTAATTGTTTTTTTTTTTTTTTTGCACTTTCCCGATGCAATATGATAACAAAACCCAATGTATTACTCCCTCCGTCCCCAATATATAGGCGAAGGGACCAATTCTCTTATATTAAGAAACTTTTATTGATTTTATACATTTATATATTTTTTGCTGTTTTACCCTTAATTATATTCCCAATGTTAGAGACATACTCTCAAGCAAATAAATTAGGGTAATATAAGTAAAAAATCGTTTTGAAATTTGGAATCCGCCTATATAGTGGTACAAGGAAAAATGGAAATTCAACCTATATAATAGGTACGGAGGGAGTACTACTATATATAAGCATATGATGATGTCGTTGCCGTGATTATCTTGCTAACGTCATCAATCCTCTTTTAACCCTGATTCTTGAAGAACAAAATTGCACCCAGGACAAGAATAGTTTACTTGTTTATATGAAAAAAATCTAGAATTGCTTACTTCTTCTGTGTGCAAAGGTACCATCCATAGAACGCAAAAACAAAAAAAAAAGTGCAAAGGTTACCTTACGGTCAACAAAATGGCACTCACATCGGGGACAAAATCCCAATTCGCGATGTGCATAAAAATCAACAAATGCGACAACCACTTAGGATGACCGGTTACGAACCTACTCCAAACTATTGAACTAAATAAATAAAAGTAAAGACTTCCATTTGACTTTAATCTGCGTATAGAAATCAATGTGGATCCAGATTTGTAAAATCAAAACACTGCAATCAAACTGTTACAGACAAAGATGTCGAAGAAAGGTTGTTTATGGTGTGAATGATCAAGGAATGAAAACGGTACCAGGAAGTTTGAGGCTCACTTCGGCATCCCCGCGTAACAAACTATGTAGCATTTTAATTCTTGTTCTATCAGTTTTGTGTTTAAATTGGTGATATATATGTATATCTATATATCTGCTTTCAATTTAATCTTTGACATGTTTTTTTTTTAACGTGTTTAGTTTCCTCCCATGTTTGTAAGATGAGCTGTAGAAATGTGTAGGCAAAATTCTTACCAAATCTACGCATGTCATAAGATGGGCTGAGGAGGCTGTCCATTTTATGGAAAATTTGGTTTCATTTTTATGAAAACTAAGCCGAAGAACTATGATTTTGGGCATACCAAAATCTTTCTAGGCATACAAAGCACTAGTCCTAACTTGGGTGACCTTATAAGGGGTACCCTATGGGTAGTTCAATTACCTATATGCCCTTAAATCTTCTAAATTACTAATCTATCCCTAACCCTAATACAAAAACCTAATACCAAAAACCAAAAATCAGTTTTTGATCTTCTTTTAGTCTTCTTCTTCCTCCCCTCCTCTCGCCTCCTCGCTCCATCGCCGTGAAATTGAAAATCGTCGATTCATGAAAAATTGATCGTCGATTAAACACTCTACTATATAATGGGTCGTCGTAAAATGTAACGCGTTCTAATAGATCAATTGAAGCACCAATTGAAGAGAACTTCATTGAAGATGAAGATGTAGAACAAAGTGAAATCCGACCACAAATCGAACCTAGGAAGAAGAAAGTGAAGAACCAACACCTGAAATGAGAATAAGAAAGTAAGTTTCTACAAACCCACTTCATATTTTGATGCTTTTGATTGGTATAATATGTTTTATAGTCAAAAATAAGGATTTTGCGGCAGTTACAGGGTAGGGTTCGGCGTATGTTACTTCCTCCGCATTTGCGCCGAATCTGTTCTTGAAATCGAACTCGAAAATGCATATGAACAGTTCGGCTTAAAAGTTTAAATGAGATTTGAGCCGAATTTTTAGGATCGGCTTATTCGATACAATTAGATTTGAGCCGAACATGTGTTTGTAGAATTTCGTATATTGTTCAAGTGTATAGGCTCGGCGTATCCTATGATATTATTTTGCGCCGAACATATGTTACAATTCCTAAGTATAGATTCGGCTTATTCGATACTATTTGTTTTGAGCCGAATATGTGTTGTTAGAATTCATTTTTTTTTGAAAGTATAGAGGTTCGGCTCATGTTATGAAATCATTATGCGCCGAATAAGTATTTTAAGTCTTAAATATGGTTCGGCTTACTCGATAATGGTAGTTTTGTGCCGAGTATTGATGTTCGGCTTGGAAGTATTTTGTGCATATAAGCCGAACTACTCTCTGTAAATGATAATCAAATACATATTTCATTCATGTTGTATTCCTTTGTTGTTCGAAGTATTAGGCTTATATGTTTTATGCTTATGTCAGGAACAATGCAGCTAAAAAGAAGAAGAGGATGGAGGTAACACCTTCTACTTCTAAAACTCCCGATCCTCGAGGAGGAGGTACGAAAAAATTGGGAGCGAACCGTAGAGGAACTGACATAGAAGAAGTAGATGAACATGGAAGAGTTGGAAGACAAGAAGAAGGTATTTATGATGATGAAGTTGATGATATTCAAGAAGTTGATGATATTCAAGAAACACAACCCCAAAGAAAACCCGAGAAAGGTAAGAAGGTTGCACAACCGAGAGTCGAGAACAAAGTTGCAACAACGGGCCACAGGTTTTCACATTCTATTTGAAGATGATGTAATTTCACCTAGATCGGATGGTCACCTCATGGTCTTCCGGAAGATGGAGGAAATGTGTTGATTGGTTACGCCGATCTTGGGCAAAAAGATTTATGAGACTCCCGATCACCACCGTGCGTCCCGAGTATTGAGACACCGAGAGGGGGCGGAATGGAAACTTTCTGAAGAGGTTGATGAGGTGGTTGCTTATGTACAATCCTCTCGCTTTATGGCCTGCCATTCAATATGGACATCAAGAATATGATAGTGTGATGACCTCTGTTTCTTTGAGAGATTTTGTCCGAGAGACTTACACGTTTCAATTACCTTTTGGAGAGATGACAATCTCTCCCGATGAAGCGAGTAAGATTACGGGCCTTAAAGCAAGAGGTAGAAGCGTGGATGCCGATTATTATGACATGAGTTGGGAAGAGTTGTACAAGTTGTTCGAGGAAACTCTTGGTTGGAGTTCATACAAAACTGAGTTGGAGTTTTGTCGATCCGTTAAAGATGTCGATTCTGTTTGCATACCTGGTGGAAGGAATAAGAAGAATAAGAAGATCAATCTAACTAACTTGAAAAAGGAATTTGAGAACACAAAAGAGAAAGTAAATCAGGGGGTGTTGGTAATGGACGAGATCAAAGTGAAGCAAGTCGGAACCGCATACTTACTTTATACTCTTGGCAGAGATATCTTTCCTGACCTTACCGGAAACAAGGTAAATGCTAATTATCTCCAATTGGTAAAGAATATTGAAACCGTTAACAAGTATGCTTGCAGGAACGGCTTCGCCGGGCTTACCCGTTGGACCAACTTGCGCCGCCTCTAGGTTGACAAGCACAAACATTGGAGGAAATTTCACTATGCTTCAGGTAATTCTCGACGTCAAACTTGAAAATTTTTGGGTCATCAGTGTATGGTTCAGCTTATTTTTGGGGATCACAATAAGCCAAACCATTGGTTTTCAATGGTTCGGCTTATAATCCATCCCGTGTTTTAAGCCGAACAATGCACTGAGTTTTCAAATTTCTTTATTACTTAGTTGTGTCAAAGCAAACAATGTATCTTTGTTCGTTTCTATTAATTCAATCATTTTAAGTTAGTTATGTGGTTATTTGGATATATGTGGGTATATGACCATTTCCCAATTTTGGAATTGGCTAAAGTATTTGAAAAGGATGTCGATCGGGTTGATACCGAGCCAACATCAGCAAGGTACAGTATGAGGACTCAAAGAAAAGGAACAAAAAACAGTTGGTGTCAAGTTTGAGGGACAAGTTAGATACAATGGGTGTTGATGACGTCGTTTTCAACCATATGTGAAGGAAGATGAAGATGATGAAATTGTTGAAGATGAGGATATGCCGGTTTCTATGTACCATGGTCCATTGTTTTATCCCGGTGGTTATGTAATATACGATCCTCGGAGAATACTTCGTCAATTAGGATGCATCCAAAAGGTTCCTTTGTTTGACGAGAAATTCATGTTGTTGCCAAAGGGTGGTAATGGAACTAAAAGCACCACTTCATCATGGGAACCAAAGTATGATCCCGACCCTACCCTTGAGTATTGGAATAATTTAGATACAAACAAATTAGATGTTGGGAAGTTAGTACCTTTAGGTGATGATCTATGTGAAGAGGATCCGGGCTACATGGATTGGTATAACCAGATTTCTCATCCATTCATTATCAATAAGAAAAGTCAAAAGAAAGCTGATAAGGCGAAGGACAAAGCAATCAAGATCTCTGCCAAGTCTACTTCCGAAGAAATAGTGATGGCTTTCAAGATAATGGTAAGAATGATTTCACTTTATACTCTTTCATATATAAGTTCATGGTAAAAATGTCTTCGTACTCACGGTTGGAAGTTGTTGTCAAATGAAAATAGGTTGCTGCGGGTAGGGAGATGTTGAAAAAAATGAAGAAGAAACTTGGTTGCAAAAGTCCTATGACTATTGAAGAACATAAATACCTCTACAACAAGTGGGATGCAATTATAAACAAAGGACAATGACCCGAGGAATCCACACAAAGGCCTACTACTAAGAGGTCTCGACAAGTTGGTGAAGGTACAAGCGGAGGTGGTACTAGGGATGATGCGTCGGAAGATGAACGCCAAGGAGGAAGAGGAGGTGGTCGTGGAACTAACAAGAAAGGTCGTCGTTAAGCGCACATTTAAGTTTGCCAAGTTCTTTTTAGTGTTTTCTGAAGTATTAAGTACATTGTTATGGTGTTGCAAACAGCTTGACTTTTTGGTGAACTTTGTTTGTAATGGTGCTTGGATTGTGTTATGGACACCTTGAATTTTATGTTTTAATCAATAGCGTACCAGTTAATTAGTTACTTATTACCTTGCATTTATTAAGTTCGGCTTATCCTGTAATATGAGTTATGCGCCGAATCTTAAATGGGCTTGTTCGGCTTGTCCTGTAATGCTAGTTACATGCCGAATCCTGTGTCCTTCAGGTTCGGCTTATTCGATTGTATTAGTTTTGCGCCGAATACTGTAACTTAAGTTATGCACAGATCGTTATTTGGTCGTTCGGCTTGCATTGAAATACTGTGATAAGCCGAACCTGACAGGATAACTCTGGGTTTTTTATTTGGTCAGGTTCGGCTTGCATTGAAATACTGTGATAAGCCGAACCTGACAGGAAAACTCTGGGTTATTTATTTGGTCAGGTTCGGCTTGCATTGTAATACTCTGATAAGCCGAACCTTCTCCTGTGTAACTCTGGATTTTTTATTTGGTCAGGTTCGGCTTGTAGTGAAATAATGTGATAAGCCGAACCTTCTCCTGTGTAACTCTGGATTTTTTATTTGGTCAGGTTCGGCTTGTAGTGAAATAATGTGATAAGCCGAACCTTCTCCTGTGTTGATGGTTCATTTTTCGTAAACGACACATTCCATAACTAAAAGTAAATCATTAAAGTATTTCGTTTTGAAGGGTACATGTAACTGCAATTCTAGTCAAAATATCATCCTCATCATATACCAAAATCATAAAACACAAAATACGTGGATAAATCCATGAAACATTTTTATGGAGATCCTAAACAAATCTCATCCTCTTCACCGACCTCGTTCTCCTCATATTCACTGACCTCTTGCTTATCATCTTCATCCTCATCACTCGAAAACATAATTACTTGTCCACTTGGAGGTTGCACATTCAAAGATTTCCAAAGATCCATTTCCGTCGCATAATTTGCACACCAATCCATCGCAAAATTATTTGCAAATCAAGGCCAAAAGGCTGCACTCATCAAGGGTGGTAATGGGCAACCTTGTCTAAGTTTGAGGCCGATAAAATGACAATTTTGAACAAATCCAAGAACAAGTCTTTTATCCTTTACACCATCATTGCAAGGTTTTGTTGGAGGCGCGTAAGTAAAGCTACTACCCGTCCATGCGAAACAATGTACGACGCAATCGAATGTCTCCGCTATTAAAAACCCACAAATGGGCATTGACATCCAATGTTCTTGGGTAATGACAATATCCCCATGCAAACGACGTTCGAATGCAGCGTACTCCGCTGCCACCCCTGCATCTTCTCTTGGACCTGTTCTCATCATTGTCTTATAGAATTCTTTGTTTTTACGTAGGGTTTGTGTGATCGTTGCCGAATATAGTTCACTTCATTTTCAGAGGGCAATAGGAATATTGCCATCCATAAAAGGACCAAGTTGTTCCGCCGTGACGTAATAACCACAATTTCCATCACCTTGCACGTCGTCCATTGCTATAATATGCTCATGAATTATTGGCGATAGATCTTCCAAGTAGTTATCGTATATAAAATTGATAGGCCTCAAATACTTACCGGACTTATCTCTTTTGGGTCCTCTCATCCTACCAATTTCATGTACGGTCCTTTTCTCCTTTATCTTAGTTTGTGAAGGATACATCTTATCCTTCCCCTTGGCATCCTCTTTGCTATCCTTTGCTTGTGACGGACAATCATTATCATTCACCTCTTTGTTACTCGGACGACCTCGTTTTTTTTGGAACTTTGACTTCTTCCTCCTTCATCAACTTCTCAATTTCCTTCTTTGCCTTGTCATACATTGCATCATGGTATTCAACGCCGGATGGATCCCTTTTATTAGCCAATAGTTCCTTGTTAGCTTGTCTAGTTTGAAAATTATTCATTTTCTTACTCTTCCTACCTTTCGGTTCACACTTCTCCGGTTCCAAAATATTTTCTTGGGTGAAAGGATACATGACCGGCATCATGTTGTCCCATAGGAATTTATTTTGAGCTTGGGACATATTCCTATACATCTCCGCCAACTTTTTCCCATTTTTCGTGTCCCATATCTCTAAATCATCCTCGTCGTCTTCGGTTGGGAGAGGATCGAAGCTTAATTGTTTCCAAAAATGATCAATATCCTCAAATGGTATGACCCCATCCTTGTACCGAAGTAGGTCGTGGCGGCATGGAAGTCCCATAGATGTCTTCATTTTACAAACACACTCTTCCTCCAAGTTGGCGCCTAATGTCTTAATCAAATCCACTTCTTTCATCAACAAGTCAATGCATAGATGGGAGACTCTATAAGTTAATTCACCAAGCCAATTACTACCATAATGCTTGTGTCTAAACATAAGGTCATGCTCGAACGCGGCTTTAATTCTCACAACATCACTTTTGAAATATTCATCAATTGCATCAAAAACCGTGACGAAAGTGTCAACACATCCAAAAAGGTTCTTCTTCAACCGATAATGAGACGACTCTACCATACTTGTGGCTTGGTTGTCAAGTGTTTGTGCCGATTTGTGAAACAACTCACGAACCTTTCTTTATTAGGTTCCAGCACATCTTTGACCAAGTAAGTAATGACATCGGGGTAGGCGGTCTTCCAATGCTTAATAAGCATTTGAAAATTTTCTTCATAGACATCCTCGATGATTGACCATATCAAAACTTCCCATTCGCGATGGAAAGAAGCCCACAACATCTCATTATGTTCATATGCTTTCAAGAATTCATTCTTTTTCTTTACTCGTGTCTCCAACGGTAGTTTAGCAATATTCTCTAATTCTTTCAACTTAAGTGGTTGAATTATCGGTTGACATTTTTTCCTCACATTGCACCATATGTGAAACGTACAAATAAAATTGAATGCATCCGGAAATACTTTCTTAATAGCATACATCAACGATGAATCTTGATCGGAAACGAATACTTTAGGAAGAGCACCTTCCCGGAAAATTAACTTCAATTGTTCTAACCCCCAAACATAACTCTCTTTCTTCTCGTTTTTCATGAAGCAAAAAGCCACGGTGAACGGTGCCTTTGTCGAAGCATGCCCTAAAATGTTCATCAACGGCATCTCATATTTATTAGTCTTGTACGTGCAATCCAATATAATAACTTGTGGGAAGCATAGAGCCAATTGGGCGCATTCCGGGTGGGCAATGAAAAGGTGTGTGACTTGACCGAAGTCATCCAACTTCTTTTGGCAAGCGTAGTTATTCTTCACCCCTAACCACATTACTTGTTGTATCACCATCCTACCTTGCAAATTGAGTCTTCTAATCTTTTGTCTTGCATTGTAGATAGTTTGCATAGTCGACTTGTTATTCTTGTTGTCCGCCTTCAATTTGCTAAGAATCCTAGAAGGTGGCAAACGTGCTCGTGTCATTTTATCCACTTCTAGCATCTCGTCGGGTTTGAGTCGCGTTACTTTCACATGTCCATGAAGGTCTTTGGGACGTGGGTGGTTATGACGATAATCCATATCTTTATTCATTATCCAATATTGATCTTCTTTCTTCATGGTCTTATTCTTGAGGTTGAAAACGATCTTGAAAGGGCAATTTCTTTTCTTCGTCTTCGTCCTATTCTTTCTCCCGGTCTTCCCAACATATACGGTACCCTTTTTAACCTTGCTTGCGCCAGTTCCACTACGCTCACAAATCATTTCAAACCGATCCCATCGGCCTTGCTGTCCTTTAACTAGTACACAATTTACCTTCATCGCATGTTCCTCAAGCCAATCAAGAACTTCGGGTTTAGTTTTCCATGTCTACGTTCATTCCAAAACAAATAATTTGTAAGAAAAACTTTGGAATATTCCGACAACATTAAGATAAACAAAAAGTTCTTACATACCAAATCATTTTGGAAGTGATCCTTGGTATCCTCGTGAATCATATCTACGGGATCAGGTTGATTTTCCATGGGTCCAAACACGATCTACAAGACAATATCACAAGGTTAATTGTCCGAAAAAGGAATATAATAGAAATGTTCGGCTTATACGATATTCTCAATATGTGCCGAACCACACACAATATTTATGTTCGGCTCATACGATAATGATATATTGTGCCGAACCCGTAACATTTAGAGGTTTGACTTATTCGATATTATCAATATATGCCGAACCAATAACAATATTTTACCCAAAAATTAACAAATTCATATTAGGCTCTTAATAGTTTTAATATATTAGCCGAACCATCAATTTTCTTATTAGGGCAATGCAGATGTTGTTCGGCTTTACTATGAAACTTTCATATAAGCTAACTAGTGTCTAGCAAAAGGGTGGGAATTGAAAATTATAGGTTCTGCATGCATCATAAACAAATTCAGTGAGCCGAACCGTTCATGATTTGGTTGATTCGGCTCATAGATGTGAGCCGAACCTGAACCTGGTTCGCCGAACCATGAAGCAAAAATCCAAACTTTTGATAATTTCTAGCTATAGAAGTGAGATTGAGCATAAGATAGAAGTGTACATGTGTATTAGAAGCATTGGGTTCCTCATATATGTGCTCATCATCTGAATTTGGCTCATCAAAATCATCATCTTGAGTTTGGGTTTGAGTTTGAGTTTGAGCTTGAGTTTGAGTTTGTGTAAAATCATTCTCATAATCTATGAGCCGAATCAACCAAATCATGAAATTTTGATCACTAGTAAATTTTCACGAGATAGATTTTTATCCACAATGCCGAGTTTTGGATTATGGTGTTGTTTATGAGTCACGGTGCATATACTGATACATACGACAATCTTTTGATCTCAGTGTAAATTGCAGGTCCTTCACAAATCGTCACATCTTGACATGTCAGCTATGATGGTTAATATACGGAGCTTCACCTTTTGAGCTAGCAAAAGTTGTTTTGTGCACAAAAGCATATTTTTCGCGTAGAACAATTAAGAGCAAAGGCTACGGGGAAGTAGAACTAAGAAGATTAAAAACCCAATATGGGAAGTTGGAACCACCGAACCAGGGTTAAATAAGCACTAACTGACTGATTTTTCCTTCGCAGTAGCTCAATTTTGCCGGCCCCCTTGTGGGAGTATCTTTTAATCCCAAATAGACAGCCGACACTTCTTTTGTCTCTTATTGAAACACTACTCTGCTTCTGTCTTTCAGTAAAGACTGTCGGACATTAGGGTAATGTCCTGTTGAATTTTGGCAGGGAAAAATAGAGCTTATCTACTTCCATATACTCCCTCGGTCCCACTAATAAGTGACATAGTTACTTTTAAATTTTGTCCCACCATTAAGTGACCTATATCACTAAACAAGGAAATATTCCTAAAATTATCCTTTTAATTGATTATAAGAAATATAAGAAATATGCATAATTTGATAGTCATGTTTATATTCGTTACGTAGGTGTTTTAAAATGCTTTTCAATGGTACGAAGTTTGCGGACATCCGTGGTGTAGCTTGAAAGATAAATCATTTCAAAATTTCACTATTTATTATCCTTAAGGGTATAATTGTAAAAAGTGCTTAAAAATACTTTTCTCCTTACTTGCCTTAAAAATTGTGCAAACTTGAACTAGGTCACTTAATAGTGGGACGGAGGGAGTATATAGTAAGAACAAATTTGGTCGTTTTTGCTACACTAATTTATTTTGAAGCAAAATCCTAATGCCCATAACCTTTGCTCTAAGAGCACAACTATGTGATTCACGCCCAGGTTCACAGGTACTTTACACAATGCTTACCAGTCCATGTGCAAAAAAGGGTACAAAGTCGATCAAATGGATGACGATGCATTAGAATATAAAAAGAATGGCTCTGTGCCTGAATAAAGAAATGTGGACACTACTTAGAAATGACTAGATACCAACCTCCATTACGCGTTTTGAGCTTAAAAAATTAGCAAAAAAGACTTCCATTTGACTTATATTCTCTACCGATCCAGATTTATAGAAACAAAAACATTGCAATCAAACTGTTCAAATGTCGAAGAGAGGTTGTTTACGTTGTGGTATTGGAGTCATAGTCGTTGTAGGTCTATTCGTTCTATTGTCTTGGCTTATTACTGTTGGAAAACGATTAATAAAAAGGGATTTTTAAAGTTTTAATAAAACTTATAATTTATTCTTTTCTTTTGTGAATGAAACTTATTAGTCCCGTATTGTGGAGTCTCCACTTTTTAATTGTTTTAAGAGACTATATAAGCTTTTTAGTCCCATATCGGGAGTTCTTCTTCTTAAGTTGTTTTGTTCCATTATATAAACAAATTCACTACTTTTGTAAAAATCATGGGAAAGGGGTTGCTCCTTATTGTAGAGGGACCCCTAAGGAAAATATTTTATGGTCGTTTCTTAAGTGTTTGCGATTTTCCTTAACGGTTTTCGGAGTTGCCAAGCTCAAGTTGAGCATCTACTACATATGCTAGTAGTAGGTGTAGTAGGGTGTTTTATCCTGGAGATATCCGTCTCTGTGAGGGCTATAGCATCACTCTTGAGTGTAGCAAGGCGCTAATGTCTTAAGGGCAGCGTGTTGAACACGTGACTCACTGCTTTTCCAAAGTTTTGCCTTGTTGTTGTTGCGGAGATTTGGGGAGCTCGTCCGTTTCATCAAATCGATCACTTCCACTATAAAGGAGCTAAGTATCAATAACTTTTGCTTATTTGATTTTTCCTTGTTTTTGATTATTGCACCCAACAATCTTAAGACATTAGAATTTGTAATAATCAAGAATGGTTGATTGGTTTGTGAATCATGGATGTTAATTATCGGGTGAAAAAAAAACAGAAAACGAATTTTTGGTCAGTTGTAGAGTTTCGAATTTATCTCTCAACCTAGAAGGAATTTCGGTGAACCCTTTTGACACAACGTAGTGGACATCCTGATAGTTACCCACGTAAACTTTCAGATTTTTTAGAGTTGTAAAAGTATTTTTTGATATTTTACAAAACAGAAACGTTTCTGAAAAATTCTGACGGGCGTAAATTTGTTGTTAACTAAAGTAGTTTTTATGGGGTAACCATGAGTTTTTTGAAATGGTGATTCAAACGAAGTTTGTATATCTAGATGTAATCTTCAAAACTCATATTTTATTTTCCGATTCGGAACTAAGGTTTGTGAGATGTGGTGTATTAGGTGATTGGGAAATTACCGTGTCCGTGGTCAGAGTATAAACGAGGATTGTGACATGAAATTGAGAAGGAACATGGCTACCAGGCGCATGTGGATGAACACAAGTCTTCCAAAGCTGACAAAGGCGATAACATCAAACACAAATCTAAGCGTAGTCTTCATAAGAAAGGTATGTTTAAGTAAAATCGAATCCAAGCATTACTTTAATTAAGGGTGATTGTTATGTTTGTAAAATCCTAGCCATAGGGCGTAAATTGTAGGAAACATAAAAACCTTAATTAGTAGATAGTTAATGCTAATTTAGTTGAAACAAACTAGTACGAGTTGATGGCATGATGTCGGAAGTTATTTTAATAACCAATGTGAGAGACCAAAGAGGTGGACTCGGAGCCACCAAGCATGTTTGTTGAAACAGAGACTGTTCACCTCCTATCGAAGATAGGAGATGTCGAGAAACTCTATATGAGTAACTCACACGCGACAGAGGTTGCATAAAGGGAAAGGTCGAGCGAAGCTCATATCTCGTAATATTCTCACATTGAATGAAGTTTTCATGTTAGGGCATATGCAAGAATCTTGTATCTTGTCTCGTTGTAGATGGTAAAAGACTTAAGATATTAATTGAATATGGAAAACTTGTCGTACCTAAGGGCATGTGATTTTGAGGGAAACATTATAAGACTTAAGGTCAATATAAGCTTAACGAAAAAATTGATGAAGTAGTTGATTCTTGTGTTTTCTTTTGTGCGATTGAATGTTTTGCATGGTAGACATGGAACCGTAAACTTATATAAGTCAATGCATAAGCTGGGAAGTGTATGCTGCATACCCAAATTTAGTTTGGATATTGAACACAAAAGTTAAATATTCGTAGAATCAAAATATGCTATAAAACCTTTTAGCAAAATTGCTCAAGAGTAATTCTAAGCCCTTAGAATTAATTCAGTTAGACCTAGTTGACATGAAATCAACCCAAACTAAGGTGGTAAAAGTTTTTTTTTATAACTTTCATAGATGACTGTACGAGGTACTATCTTGTATACTTACTTAGGGGTAAGGATGATGCCTTAGAAGCCTTAAGAGTATAAACTTGAAATTGAAAGCAAAGTATAAGTTACCACTAAAAGGGTTAGGTCTAAACATGATGGCAAGTATGAAATTCATATAGGAGAACTTTACTCGTTAGATGGCATTATTGATGAGATCACACCTCCTTATTCACCATAGTCTAATGGTATAGTTGATCGTAAGAACAGAACCATTAAGTAGATGATTTATGCCATATTGATTAAAGGATTAACCGCCAACTTGTGGGGGGAGGTCGTCCTCTGATTTTGTTATATCCTGAATAGAGTAACCTTTAAAGGATTAGATAAAACTCCATATGTTTATGAAAGATAGGCAAGCTTCTTATGCATACGTCAAAGTGTGGGGGTGTATAGATAAGATATCCTGAGTACCCTACTGCATATAGTTTTTGGTTGTGAGTTCTGATTTTTCTGACTTTGGTGTGAATACTATTATGGAATCTTGGGATGCTGAGTTCTTTGAACATGTTTATTCTTAATCATGTACCTCATTAGAGATGTGATGTTGATTCCCTAGATTTATTCTCAAAAATCAGAGCTTATCTTTAAGGAAGATGGATTAGAGTTGATCCTAGGAGAAGTAAAAGATTATAACTGAGACTTCTTATAGACCTGACTTCTTAATAAGCCTAGCTTAATCTTGCTCCAGACTCGTAAAGAATCCATAACATCTATTGAAACCCCATTCTGGTAAGAAGCTTCATTTAGTGAAATGGACTCAGTCCGTCGGAACCAGACTTGGGAGCTTGCTAGTTTACCTTTAGGGAGTAAGACCATGGGATGTAAATGAGTCTTTAAGAGGAAACGTTAGGTAGATGGAACTGTGGAAAAATATTAGGCTAAGTTGGTAGCTAAAGGCTATAAACTAAAAGAAGGTGTAGATTTCCTTGATTCTTATTCACTTGTGACGAGAATTACTTCTATTGAGATGCTAATTGATATTGCTTCCATAAACAACGTGGAGATACATCAGATGGATGTTAAAGAAGCTTTTGTAAACCGTGAATTAGACAAAAAAAAAAAAAAAAAAATTACATAGACCAACCTGAGAACTTTGTAGTGAAACGTTATGAAGACAAAGTTTGTAAGTTGAACAAATCTTTGTATGGTTTATAAAATAAGCACGTAAATAGTGACATGTGATAATGTGTAGTGGATTTAAGTTAATGAATCGACAAGTATATTTATAAGTAACTTGTTAAGGATGCATGTGTGATTGTATGCTTGTATGTGGATGATATGCTTATACTTGATACAAACATAGATGTGATTAATTCCACTAAAACCATGCACTGAATGAGAACGTTGACTTGAAAGACTAAGGCCTTTTGATGTGATCTTAAAGATGAGGATTATAAGATAATCAAACATTTATAGTCTTAGTTATTCTCATTATGTTGAATTTGTGCTTTAGAGATACAATCAGACTGATTGTATCCCCGCTTGTACTCCATACGATTCTTCTTGACTCAAGAAAAAATAAGGAAAATGGAGTATCTTAACTTGAATAATCAAGAGTTATAGGATGTCCGATGAATTTAATGAATCGTAAGAGTCCGGACATTGCCTATATTGTGAGTAAGTTAAGTAGATATACTTGTAGTCCAGAGCAAGAACATTGTGATGTACTTAGTAGAGTATTATGGTACCTAAAATACTCTATTACCTTTTGTTTTATGAAAGGTATTTTATTGTCCTTTAGGAACTTTGTGATGCGAATCGGATAGTTGACTCGAGAGGAGTCTAAGTCTACGAGTGGATGTTTTCACTCTAGCAAGAGGGTTTTTTTTTGGAAGATTTCCAAACATACATATGTTGCTCAATCCATTATGGAATCTCGAGAGTATTGCGTTAGATATAGCACGAGAGGGGCCGAGTGCCTAAGATGCTTTTTAGAAGACATTCCTCTCTGCATAGGCCCGTGCCGCCTATATCTATACATTGTGTTAGCTAAGCTATAATAGCTAAAGCTAAAAATAACTAATCTCAATTGGCGTTATTTCCATTGATTGGATAAAGTCCAAGGAGAATATCGCGTAACCTTTGACGAAAGGTTTGTCCAAAGAGATAGTTAGAAATGCATCGAGGGGATGGGGCTTAAGCTCATAAATTAAACTTGCTATGAAGGATACTCAACCTTCCGATGGAGATCCCAAGATCAAGGTTTCGAATGAGACAACTAATTTATGGTGGGTAAAGGTAAACACTATCAGAGAATTTTATTCTCTGTCCCTTCCCTGTGGTGTAAACGTGATAGTGTAACTGCGTGTGAAGGATGACTTTTAATAAGTCTTAATGAGTTTTATAGTTTCAATTTAAGATTGAAGTGGGGTGTAGCAGTAACACTCTTTATAGAAACTCACCTATCTGAATGAGGAAGTGGGGTCGCTTCCTATGAGAATATGAGCTTTGATTCTCTAGAGCATTCTGAGAAACAGGATATGTCCAGGGCCAAATTGGACAAAACGGCACGAAAAAATGCCAATGGCGACTACATCGGGCCTCTATGGAGATCAGAGCTTTACCCACACTCGTACCAGACAGAGCTTCCCCTCAGACCCACCAACCAACTCATCGCCATTGGCATTTTTTCTTGTTTTTGATTATTGCACCCAACAATTACAGCTCAAATTCACTCTCCAAAATGTTCAATTGAGAAATTCTACGTTCCTGCTCTCGATAAAGCCTACTCGAGCAATAAAAACGCTGCCACAAGCAACACAACCATATCATTTGATCTCAGATTCAAGAACCAAAATGGTGTTGGAAGCGGTGTTTTCTACGACGCACTCAACATCAGTTTATATTACTACGAAAAAGGTAACAGCGGTGGTGACTTAAAGCGTTTACCAATCGGAAATGTATCTATTCCAGGATTTTATCAAGCTAAGGTAGACCACCGTCTTGAGACTGTTCAGACTTTTGGTGTTCCTTGGGAGGAAGCTAGGGTGGCGCTTTCTAACAGAAGTACTACCATGTTTCGGTTAGATTTAGCTTCGAGCATCCGCTTAAAGATCCCTATTCGCTATGTGATGACTACTGACAGAGAGAAGTTGAATTTGGGTGTAAATGTTAGTGTCAATGATCAAGGGATGAAAACGGTACTGGGAAGTTTGAGGCTCACTTCAGCATCCTCACATATCAACCCTTGTAGTATTTGTGTGCTCCTTTTATCAGTTTTGTGTTTAATGAAATCTACGAATTTCGGCTTTTAATTTTTTCTTTGAATTGATTTTTTTAATGTTTGTGATGAGTTTTTCCTCCAATAGACTAATGCATGGAAGACAATTAGTAATGATCGAGGTGCGTCTTTTTTAAAAGGAGTGAATTCATTTGGGATGTGTTCTTCAATTTACTACTATCTTTTTTTAGGAGACATATCTATTAATTTGGGATATGTATTTAAAAGGTGTCTCTTCATTTGGATACAGTGCAATTTCATTTGAGATGTGTCCTTTGAAATAATGTGACATATAGAATGACGATAACGGGCTGTCGTCATGCCAGCCTTAAGGATTCTCCGTTATCTAATATGAATATTGATGGTTGATTGATCAAGGAAAACTTATCTGAGGATGCCTCTTGTTGCTAATTTTTGACATATGAGTATTTGCTGAATTCTTGATAGGTAATGACTTGGCATTGCGAATATATGTATGTGAATATGCGCTTTGGAAAGCATATACCTGTTGCTACACTATATAATGCCACATCTTTAATTTATATGTTATAAAAGAAATATTTTGTCACAATTCTCAAGTGTAGTAAAAAGCTATAATTTGCCGCTGCAAAATGAAACTGTTGCCACAAATATGTAGCAATAATATCAAAAGAGTGTGGCAAAAAAATATAATTTGTTGATGCAGTAATAGAGAATGGGTACAAAAATAGACTTCTTGCTACATAGGTTATCGCGACACTAGTAAAGGTTTATGCCTTAATTATTGGGTGGTACAATAGATTAAGCTTCTTGTAGTGGTTGTTGACATCGGACCAGTATCAAATGGTTGACAATTGCAAGAAGGAAACGACTTAGCAATTATAAGTTATTTTCTCGTCTGGTTGTCATAACACTCACTGAACGTTTGTTGTTGTTTTATCTTGTAGTCATTTTACTAGTTTTTGTTACCCTGTCATAAAATAGGAAATAAAACAGTACAACTCATTTTGTTTCTATTTGGCTCCTTTTGGCTCAATTTGACTCCATTGGGCTCCTTTTGTCTCTCTCTAGCTCTTCAGTTCCTTATAGCTCTTAATATAATATACACCTCATTTCGTCTCTATTTGGCTCCATTTGTCTCCTTTAGGCTCAATTTGGCTCCATTGGGCTCCCTTTGTCTCCTTTTGGCTCTCTCTAGCTCTTCAGTTCCTTATAGCGCTTAATATCCTTCTACGGCTCATTTCGTCTCTATTTGGCTCCATTGGGCTCCTTTTGTCTCCTTTTGGCTCAATTTGGCTCAACTCATTTGGCTCAATTTGGCTCAACTCATTTCGTCCTTATAGCTCCTTTTGTCTTCTTTTGTCTTCTCTAGCTCTTCAGTTCCTTTTGGCTCAATTTGGCTCCACTGGGCTCCTTTTGTCTCTCTTTAGCTCTTCAGTTCCTTATAGCTCTTAATACCCTTCTACACCTCATTTCGTCTATGTTTGGCTCCATTCGGCTCCTTTAGGCTCAATTTGGCTCCATTGGGATCCTTTTGTCTCTCTCTAGCTTTTCAGTTCCTTATAGCTCTTAATATCCTTGTCATTTCGTCTCTATTTAGCTCTATTTGGCTCTTTTAAGCTCAATTTGGCTCCATTCTGATCATTTTGTCTCCTTTTGGCCCTCTCTAGCTCTTCACTTCCTTAAATATCTTAATATCCTTCTACAACTCATTTCGTCTCTATTTGGCTACATTCGGCTCCTTTTGGCTCTCTCTAGCTCTTCAATTCCTTATCGCTCTTAATATCCTTCTACGGCTCATTTCGTCAATATTTGGCTCCATTCGGCTCCTTTAGGCTCAATTTGGCTCCATTCGGCTCTATTCGGCTCCTTTTGTCTCTCTCTATCTCTTCAGTTCCTTGTTGCTCTTAATATCCTTCTAAAGATCATTTCGTCTATATTTGGCTCCATTCGGCTCCTTTAGGCTCAATTTCGCTCCTTTAGGCTCAATTTTGCTCCATTAGGCTCTCTCTAGCTCTTTAGTTCCTTATAGCTCTTAATATCTTTCCACAGATCACTTCGTCTCTATTTGGCTCCATTCGGCTCCTTTAGGCCCAATTTGGTTCCATTCAGATCCTTTTGTCTCCTTTTGGTTCTCTCTAGCTCTTCAGTTCCTTATAGCTCTTAATATCCTTCCATAGCTCATTTCGTCTATATTTGGCTCCATTCGGCTCCTTTTGGCTCAATTTGGCTCCACTGGGCTCCTTTTGTCTCTCTTTAGCTCTTCAGTTCCTTATAGCTCTTAATACCCTTCTACACCTCATTTCGTCTATATTTGGCTCCATTCGGCTCCTTTAGGCTCAATTTGGCTCCATTGGGATCCTTTTGTCTCTCTCTAGCTTTTCAGTTCCTTATAGCTCTTAATATCCTTGTACAACTCATTTCGTCTCTATTTAGCTCTATTTGGCTCTTTTAAGCTCGGTTTGGCTCCATTCTGCCCATTTTGTCTCCTTTTGGCTCTCTCTAGCTCTTCACTTCCTTAAAGCTCTTAATATCCTTCTACAACTCATTTCGTCTCTATTTGGCTCCATTCGGCTCCTTTTGGCTCTCTCTAGCTCTTTAATTCCTTATCGCTCTTAATATCCTTCCACAGCTCATTTCGTCTCTATTTGGCTCCATTCGGCTCCTTTTGTCTCTCTCTAGCTCTTCAGTTCCTTGTTGCTCTTAATATCCTTCTAAAGATCATTTCGTCTATATTTGGCTCCATTCGGCTCCTTTAGGCTCAATTTCGCTCCTTTAGGCTCAATTTTGCTCCATTAGGCTCTCTCTAGCTCTTCAGTTCCTTATAGCTCTTAATATCTTTCCACAGATCACTTCGTCTCTATTTGGCTCCATTCGGCTCCTTTAAGCCAAATTTGGTTCCATTCAGATCCTTTTGTCTCCTTTTGGCTCTCTCTAGCTCTTCAGTTCCTTATAGCTCTTAATATCCTTCTACAGCTCATTTCGTTTCTATTTGGCTCCATTCGGCTCCTTTAGGCTCAATTTGGCTCCATTCGGCTCATTTTGTCTCCTTTTGGTTCTCTCTAGCTCTTCAGTTCCTTATAGCTCTTAATATCCTTCCATAGCTCATTTCGTCTATATTTGGCTCCATTCGGCTCCTTTTGGCTCAATTTGGCTACACTGGGCTCCTTTTGTCTCTCTTTAGCTCTTTAGTTCCTTATAGCTCTTAATATCCTTCTACACCTCATTTCGTCTATATTTGGCTCCATTCGGCTCCTTTAGGCTCAATTTGGCTCCATTGGGATCCTTTTGGCTCTCTCTAGATTTTCAGTTCCTTATAGCTCTTAGTATCCTTGTACAACTCACTTCGTCTCTATTTAGCTCTATTTGGCTCTTTTAAGCTCAATTTGGCTCAATTCTGCTCATTTTGTCTCCTTTTCGCTCTCTCTAGCTCTTCACTTCCTTAAAGCTCTTAATATCCTTCTACAACTCATTTTGTCTCTATTTGGCTCCAGTCGGCTCCTTTTGGCTCTCTCTAGCTCTTCAATTCCTTATCGCTCTTAATATCCTTCCACATCTCATTTCGTCTCTATTTGGCTCCATTCGGCTCCTTTAGGCTCAATTTGGCTCCATTCGGCTCGTTTGGTCTCCTATCGGCTCTCTTTAGCTCTTCAGTTCTTATTGCTCTTAATATCCTTCTAAAGATCATTTCGTCTCTATTTGGCTCCATTCGGCTCCTTTAGGCTCAATTTGGCTCCATTCGGCTCCTTTTGTCTCCTTTTGGCTCTCTCTTGCTCTTCAGTTCCTTATAGCTCTTAATATCTTTCTACAACTCATTTCGTCTCTATTTGGCTCCATTCGGCTCCTTTAGGCTCAATTTGGCTTCATTCGGTCGGGATCTACAGATACCCATGGGAAATGTATCTATTCCAGGATTTTATCAAGCTAAGGTAGAGCATCAACTCGAGACTGTTCAGACTTTTGGAGTTCCTTGGGAGGAAGCCAGGATGGAACTTTCTAATGGGAGTACAAGGAATATGTTTCAGGTTGATTTAGCTACGAGTACTCGGTTAAAGATCCCTCTTCGTTATTCGGTTACAACAGACAGACGGCAGTCTGGTAGTATGTTTGCGCTCGTTGTATCAGTTTTGTGTTTAATTTGATCAAATGTACATATTTCTGGTTTTGATATTGTGGCTGACAACATGATCTTTGTAATGTTTATGATGAGTTGACTTGTATACCTGTGATTCCGCTTTTCCACCCATGAATGTAAGAGCTAGTAAAAAAACCTTGATTGTACTCTATTTTTCAGAATTTTTTTAAGTGGGAATGTTAAATATGCCCCTACTATCCATGGGCTTTTCACCAACACCCTTGAAAAAGGCGAATGCAAAGGGTGAATATCCTTTAACAAGTTAAAGCCCATTTTTAACCTCCACTTTATTTAATATGTCCGAATATATATTTTGATTTTTGATTTATTCGTTTTAGAGAGAAAAAAAAAAAATTGTGAGCCGTGAGAGAAATTCAGAGAGCTCGATCAATGAGGGAGAGAAATTCGAGACATGCGATTTGAGTTTAGTTAATTCAGAAAGTTAGGTTTTTGTTTAATCTCCGTTCAAGAATATTATTCTCCATTGATTTCTTCTTGAGTTGATATATTTGATGCGGTTTTGGATCAACATCAACGAGATTCTTCATTGAATCTTCAACCGAGTTTGAAATCGTTTTTCAGCGAAGTTCGCTTTTTTCAATTCAACTTAATCAAGTTTTTGCACTCGTTACTTAAGATCTACTTCCGGTTTTGAATCGAGATTCATTGAATTTGAAGATCTACTTAGGTGAAGCTTGATTAGATTCATCGGATTTTGATTGAATCATCGATTGCGGACATACTACGAAGCTTGATTTCTTCTCATTCACTTTTACGAAGCTTGAATCGTTAATTGATTTTGATTGAATCATCGACAGATATTCTACGAAGCTTGATTTACTTAAAATTCAATCTCGTTAATGGTTAGATTTACCTTTTAGCTATAATCTTTGATTTGTTTTAACATTTTGTTTACTTTTTTATCTCGAATAATGTAATGTACAATTTGTTTGATACAACAATGTAGTTGATTGTTTAGCAAATTGTATTTTCTTCTCGTGTAATATTATGCCTTGAATATTAGAGCAACAATACAGGTTTGATTATTGTTGTAATTTCATTGTTACACAAAAAGAGAATTACAACAATATAGTTTGATTATTGTGTTTTTCATATGTATTTGTTGGTGGTTTTTGTTTTTTTGTTACAACAATGTAGTTGTTGAACCTCAGTTTATGTATACAACAATTCTTTTGATGTGTATGTTTTATCTTTTCCACGGCACCGCCATGAATATACTTTCTACGAGGGGCGCAGCCCGAGTGATTTGCGTCATGACGAGAGTTTAAGCTACATTACATGTTGAATCACATATTGTATCTCGGGACATGCCCTAGATTACATTTTTTGTTGTCCAACAATGTAGTAGTTCAACCCGATTGCCTTATGTTAGTGAATACAAGCAATGTAGCTTGTCAATCCGTTTATTGCTGGGACCGAGTAGTACCACTAAAAAGCAATCTCGGGACATGTTGTAGGTTACATTTGATTGTCAATGTAGCTTGTCAATGTATCGCAAACACATATTGAAACTCGTGACAACTTGTTCAAGTTACATTTGGTTGTAGTTTTGGAAACAAGTTTGTCTTGTTTCTTTCATTTAGTAAGATGTCGTTGTTATTGAATCGCAGACAAATTGTCCAAGTTTTTTCCAATTATGAAAACAACTTTGTGGTAGTTGCTTCTAATTGTGGAAACAACTTGGGTTGGTTGCTTTCATTACTTTTCTATAAACAACCTGTGGTAGTTGCTTCTAGTTGTGGAAACAACTTGGGTTGGTTGCTTTCACTACTTTATATAAACAACCTGTGGTAGTTGCTTCTAGTTTTGGAAACAACTCTGGTTGGTTGCTTTCAACTTGTATCTTATTATCCTTTTTGCAATTTACTGATTTTCTTCTCGTTGCAAGGTAAATATGGTTGTAGCAGAGATCAACTTTTGCAACTTAAGCATCTCTCATGTTATCTATGAATCAACTACCTTCAAGGAGATGCAAAGTCTTGTGTTGCGTTGTTGGAGTATTCTATCTCAAGTCCCTTATGTGATTCTTTTCGATGTTAATGGTGTACTTCAAATCGTTCGGTCTGATTTAGATTTGAATTTTCTTGTTATATACTGCCAAGCTAAGGGAATACAAGTTTTGAAGCTCAGTGTTCAATTCGAAACTCCTTCTTCTTCTTCTTCTTCTTCTTCATGTGTTGCTTCTTCTTGACTTCTTCAAGTTGTGTTTCATTTGAAGGTTTGGCTTTTGTTGAAGACACGACCGATGATGTTTCAATGAATCAATTATCCACAAGAGAACCAAAAAATGTGATGCTTGGGCCGGAATTCTTACTCGGTGTTGGTCGGATGTTTGAGGGAGGGAAAGATGAAGTTGTCGATGTCTTGTTGAAGTATCAAGTGGAGAGTGGGTACAAAGTCAAGCCCGAGAAGACTGATCGGAAGCGTTATACGCTTCATTGCCTTTTCAAAGAAGAAAAAGGATGTAAGTGGAGGTTCCACTCTTCTTTGGCATTCAAAGGCGCCATGCTTTTAAGTGCAAGACTTTTTATATCGGAGCATTCTTGTGGTTTGGCTTGCTCGATCCTTCAAAGCTTCGAATGACGAAGACTTTTATAAAGAACATTATAAAAGACGATATTAGAGTTTCGTAAGGTAAAAACAGCCGCGGACATTCAAGATTTGTTTTTCAGTGGAGTATCAAGTTGACCTTACCTACCATCAAGCATATCGTGGACTGAAATTTTGCAAAGAATGTATTTGGGGAGATGATATCAAATCGTATTCGATTTCTTGTGGTATGAAGAAGCAGGTCAAGCGTTATAATCCCGGGAAGCGCCATCAACTTTGAGTTTAATGCTCAAAACCGGCAGTTTGAGAGGTTTTCATTTCTTTTGAAGCTTGCATCACAGGTTCAACAAGTATTGCCGTCCTATCCGATAATAGATGCCACGTTTTACCGGAAAGTTCGTGAGGTGGTCTTATGGTAGCTTGTGGGAAAACTGGAAACCAAGGTATTATGCATCTACTTTACTATTTTCTTTTTATTTTGTGTTGTTTTTATGACAAACCTTTAGGGTAGAAAAGTTTTGTAGCCAATTGTATGTAATTGTACAACCTCAACAAACCTCTTAGGTTTAGATTTTTGCGAACAAACTCGACAACTTGTGAACAACCCCAACAAGAATGAAAACAACTAGCACAAGTTGCCTCCAAAATATGGAACCAACTTGTGCTAGTTGTTTTCATTCTTGTAGTTTGGCTTTTATTTTTTGGAGGCAACTTGTTCCAGTTGCTTCCATATTCTGGAGACAACCTTTTCTAGTTGATTCCATTTTTTTTGGAGACAACTTGTCGTGGTTTCTTCCACTGTAATTCAAACATGCTACTCATTTTTTGTGTTAAATTTTTTTGTATTTTTTATTTTACGAGATATTTCCAGTTGCCTTTGGTATTGTTTCGGCGAAAATAGTGATAATTGGCGCTGGTTTTTGGAAAATTTGAAGGGAATTGTTGATGCCGATCGTCCGATTGACCATTATATCTCGATCGTGGAACTGGACTTTTGAACACCATTTCGAAATCTTTCCGAATGCTTTTCATTCGTATTGCTCGTACTCATATGAAAGGCAATATTCCAGTTTGTCAAAGGCAAGAGTAGACAGATCGCTATTAAGTTGTTTGAGCAATGCTACAGTCTTTGTCTACCAAGGAGAAATTTCGAAGGCGCTTTCAAGCATGGTCAATCAAGATGTTCTCTCGTTATCGAGTGGATGAACAAGATCCCATCAAGAATTGGGCTGCTCATGAGTTTCGGGAAAGGTATGGAGAACTTACATCCAATGTAGTTGAAAGCTTTAATGACTTGATTAGGCACGAAAAGCGACCGAAAGCCATCGAGTTGATTGAATGTATTCGCTCTCGGACAATGGAGACAATGTGGAAGAGGAAGGTTGAAGCTAGCAATTTGGACTACAAGACTTGCCCCTAAGATGCAAGCACGGTTAGACAAGAGGATAACTGGACTGTCAGAGATACAAGGTGCGTAGAGCTAGTGAAAAGGTATTTGAGATCATAACTAGTACTCTGCGAAGCATACCGTTGACTTGGACTCGCAGACCTGTACTTGTCATCGGTGGCAAAACACAGCCTTCCCCGCAGTCATTCGGTGAAAGCTATGGTGCAGATTGGCGAGGAGGAGGTGTACAAGCACATCTCACCTTACTACACCACCGAATGCTACGCAGGTTTGTACTCAAAACCTATCTATCCCATCCCGATGGTGACAAACCTCGATGAGATTTCCGTACCAAATACGTCATGCCTCCCCCTGTTGGACCACAAGTTGGAAGGCCAAACTCGTCGTAAACGCAGCTAATTGTGAGAAAATACGCAAGAAGAGAAGGTGTGGTCGCCGTGGAATGCTTGTATACCATAATCGTAGAACATGCCGTAGTGCTCCGTTGGCCCTCGCCCACCAAAAGTATTCAAGAATCGCCTAGGATTGGAAGGTTCTACAGATGATGTTCCTATGAAATCTCTCAATTGCATTTGTTTCACTTTGTTTTATGTTTTTCTCGAACCTTTTACCGAACTTTGTGATTCATGGTTATGTGAATTTGGTTTGTATTTAATCGACATTTTGGTACAACTTTTATCCCGCATTTGTTATGAAATCAGTTATTGTTCTTTAGTTTGTTCACAGGTCTCGTAATTTTTTATTTTTTTCATGGAAATTTTGTTGGTTATGGTTCTATTTGAAGGCAAATTTTACTAGTTGCTTCCTTTTTATGGAGACAACTGTTGGTACTTGCTTCCATGTTCGGAACAACTTGTGCAAGTTGCTTCCACATATGGAGACAACTTCGCGCTGTCTCTCTCGTATTTTTTTTTTACCTATGCAAACCTCGTAACCATATAGAAACATTGCAACACCGAAAATAATCAAGAATGGAAGGGTTTACAAATATTATTTGTTTTGTTGGTTATTTTCGCATTCGTAAGTTGCTTCCTTTTTGAAGGAGACAACTTGTTCTAGTTGCTTCCATTTCTCGGGGAACAACTTCTCGCAAGTTGCTTCCATTTTATGGAGACAACTTGTTACGCTTTATTCCATTCTCGGGGAACAAGTTCAAGTAAGTTGTCTCTCTCGTATTTTTACCTATGCAAACCCGTAAGCATATAGAAACATTGCAACACCGAAAATAATCAAGGGAAATAATCAAACCATTCAAGCTTTAACTAGACAATATTTTTAAGAAGTGTACTTTAATTAGATAATACCAACATAATGTTAACAACCAATGGTAATATGTAGTTCAATCTAATAATACTAGATAATACTAACAAATTAGATAATACTAACAAATGTAGTTCAATCGGATAATTCTAGGTAATACTAGTACTACTGGGAATATATCACAATCGACTTTAATTTGTGTCTTTCGGTTTCTTCCATTCATCGCTTGTAGCCAAAGATACTGGAACGCCATCTTGATCCTTTTCTTGTTAAAGTGGCCAATATATTGATTCTTCTTTCCTCCCGCTGTAATACCGAATTCTTGGTATTTCACCAACATCTTCATAAAGACACAAACAAATATTGCGCAATCGGTGGTGTTCTTGCTGTTGAAGCACTTTAGAACCTTCAATGTGTGAACAATTTCATTTCCACCTTTGTCTCGATGTCCAATCTCATTTAGAACTTTGCTCGGTGGCTTTGTAAGTGTATGGTGACTCCGACAACAATGGACTTTGTTTCATGGAGTTGCATATCTTCCAGACTCCTTCATGTAATACCAAAGAACACCCATGTGGGAGTTCATGCACAAATGTGGAAACATCAAGCATTTTGTTCTTGGCATCCAACTTGTAATTAGCCCTCACATAATCTGCTACTAAACTTGTTTCTATTGCATTCGTCTCCATTGTCCATGCATATTTGCACGTATCTCCGCATCATTGAAAAAGTTTTTAAAAAACAAAAAGATACATATAATTTATTTCGCAAAAGTTTTTACAAGTCAAAATAACATGAAATGTTAATACTAACTAGTGCATAATTTATCGATAAAAAGTGACTTACCAAAAGATTGGTATTTAGTATTACATGCTTGTTGTATGGATTATCGCGTAAACGTTTTCCATCTTCGATTGAGAATACCGGGTGTAGAATTCTACGATGTCACTATCGATATAGAGATCATCCAATAGATTTTGATGAATCATTTTCGAATGTGATATTCATTATTCGGCGCAGTAACAAGCCGTTTGCCTCGCATAATCCAAAAACACAAAGAAACATCATGTGATGTTGCATTACTAGCATCAAACATCAATATTGCAAAATTGAAGGAACTGCAAGAAATAAAACTAGCAAGTATAAAAGGCTTAGTGTTTTTTTACCCTTCTCGTGGCATCCTCGCAGAATTCTTGGAGTATTTTTTTGTTGATTCTTCGCTGCAATCTCCCCAAAGCTTAAGACTTTGTGCAGGCTCGAGTGGTTTTGATTGAGGAGGTGTTGGATCGATGTACTCGATTGCTTCCAAGTCAATAATCGCACCGTCCCCGTTGTTTCTTGTTCTTTTTCGGTAAACTGTTCCTGATGTTGAATTCATCTCCTAATTTTTTTCCTCTTCCTCTCCCTTGGATCGTTCTTGACTCTTTTAATAATAGAACCAACAAAGCACTTTCTCTTGACTTTCTCTTGATTCGATAAGTCACTATCTTCAATCGCTTTTGGTTCAATTATCCGAGAAGATGGGACTTGTCTTTGCCAGGAGAATCCAAATGCAAATCAAAAGTTGGACCTTCAAAGTATTGTTTTTTTTGCACACATGTTGGAGTGTGTTGAACAATGACCATTTCATCCGATTTTTTCTTTTCACCCTCATTCTCTTGTGCAAGATATCCTACTTTCCGCAATTTGGATTAAAGGAAAAATTCATTAAAAACATAATACATCGAATACAAGGAGAGGAGACAACTTTAAGCAAGTTGCTTCCTAAACATATGGAAACAACTTGAAGCAAGTTGCTTCCTAATTGAATAAGTTGATTCCTAATCACATGGAGACAACTTGAATAAGTTGATTCCTAATTATTTACTACTAAATTTAGCAATCTAATCTTAAAAATGAATGAATCTACCTTTCTATTACATCTTCTTGATTAATTGGAGTTGTCCTTTCTTTATCATCTCCAAATTGTTTCCTCATCCATTTTAACTCGCACTTGTTCTTTCAACTTGGTCTTCCTCCATTGCAATTGTACTTGTCTTTTCTTGCTCTTCCTCATTTTCAACTCGGACATGTATTTTCTTTATCCACCGGTGCAACTGGACATGTCCTTTCATTTGAGTTGTCTTGCGCACATTCTTTGTTCTTGCTTGGTGCATCGAGAGTATGTTACTTCCCCGCAAATTCATTAAAAATTTCATTTAAAACACAACAAACAATCTAAAGCAAGTAGTTGAGGCAACTTGAAGAAGTTGATCTCACATTTTGGACACAACCGGGAGCAAGTTTCTTCCAATATTTTTGATACAATTTGAAAGCAACTTCATGAAGTTGCTTCCATAAGTTAACATAACTTGATCAAGTTGCATTGCAGAATAAACTTGGACAATTCTAACAAGTTGCATTCAAGAATAATCTACTCTAATTGGTCTAAAGTAACATAAGACTAAAGTAAATGCATCTTACCTTTCTACCGCATGCTCTTTCTCAACTTGTGCAACTCGGAGTCCTCTTTTCTCCTTCCTCTCTAACCGGGTTCTTGCTCTATGTTAGCAAAATATTTTTCGATTATCTCGTCTATATTCACATTCTCGCAAAGAACTCATCCAAACTATCGGGCATGTCTACCTCGTTGAATATTCTCTGTCAAATGTTGGCTTTATTATAGTTAGTGGTGTTCCGATTCAAGAATAGATTTTTCTTCGGTCATGTGCATTGTCTCATCCGCATTTTGCCGCCTTGACTTCCTCAACAACCTCCTTTTCGTAACTGGATTCTTTCTCATTTTGTTGGTGATCTTCAACATCTTCATTTTGTTGTTCATCATCTTGAGCGATTTCTTCTTCGCTCACCCGCACTCTCTTATTAGCATTTTCTTCTTGAATCATTCTTTGAAGTTTCACCTACATTATCTTCTTGCTCGGTTACATTTTTAGGACTGTTTCGGTTGATTCTTCTACCATAAAACATTGAGCTCCACCGCTTGTACTTCTTCTCCCTTGAGAGGTTTTCGGTGTGTTTTTCAAATCCTCCCAATCCCGCAAGTTCTTGTAAACGCTAGCCATGTGTTGCTTTTGATCATCTTTGTCAAATTAATTTTATCCTTGTTGGCTTCATAAACGCTTCAAGGAACTTGTTGTCATCAATGAACTTCCTTAAGAACTCATCTCTCCTTCAATCCTATAGTAGATCTCTTGAAGTGAAAGTTTTGGCTTCAAGGAATTTGGCATTTAGCCTCTCTTCTTGAAGTAAATTGTACAACGGGTTGTTGAATGCCCTTTCTATTTCTAATTCTTCTACCAATTCATGCAAGTGAGTCACTCTTTGCTCATTTGGTGTCACCCGTCTCGAATGCCATCTCAGAATCAAGAGTTCCAAATTAGTCAAGCATTTTTTCCTTGAAAATCACGCAAGTTAATATACAACTTGAGTAAACTATCTGCTTCAACTTATGAAACCAACTAGATCAATTTGCTTTCATTTTATGCAGACAACTTGATCGAGTTGCTTTCATTTTATGGAGACAACTTGATCGAGTTGCTTTCATTTTATGGAGACAACTTGAGCAAGTTGCTTTCATTTTATGAAGATTCACTAAAGTAGCATAAGAATTTTTACTTACAAAGAAATTCTTTAGGAATACCATAATCCCGTCACTATCTTTCCTTTCTATCGTCAACTTGTTGCACAAATCTAGTTGGTGCCACCTGGTGAATCTTGGAATTGAATGTTCAAATCCTTGTCGCTTTGGTAGGTAGTTGCTATGCTCCAAAACCAATACCGTAAACAAAAAAATTAAAATGTTAGTTAAGTTTCTCAAAACATTTTTGATCAAGATTATCTTGTCAACAATTTTTCATTTTTTTTTTTACCAACAAAAATGGTATGCACCTGTGTACACGTTTAAGACCATCTTTCCTTTGGTTTCTTGATATTATCCATCAAATATTTCACTATGTGGTCTCGGCCACGACACTCTATGCATGGAGAATGTATGGCAACCATCTCTCGGGTAAAGTAGCCTCCACTAGTATCCGTGAAGAAGAACACGATGCACAACCACATGCCAAAGAAAATCGAAACAATGTCGGGTCCTTTCCATTTTCAGCTTCTTCTCTCAACACCATATCGATCTGTTGCCTTGTAATCTTGTAGTCTTTGCCTTGATCGGGGGAAATGTTTATGCAAGAAATCTATGTGCTCTTTAGTTACTTTACTCATTTTTCTTCTTCAATTCATCATCTTGTGCCTTCTTTGAACATTGAAGAAAACAAAGAAAGTCATCCGTTGGAACATAAACCTTCTTATTAAAAACAAATCCCACTTTCACCTTCTTCCTCACTACTACACTATCATGGCAACCGAGAAGCATCTCTATAGCTTGGAGGAATCTTAGTGTATACATCTCTTTCAAATTACGCGTCTTTTGAAGGCTGTTTTGTTGTTCTTCTTTAAAGAACGGTTCAACTAAACCCCAAGACGAGACTCTCTTAAGGCTTTCACATGTGCTGGCTTGTCTTTCAATACTTTATACAAGTAGTAACTCATATCTAACAATGGTAATAACTTGATTTATATGCTAACGCTCGTTTCTAGCTTCTTCTTTTTACCTCGCAATCATGCAAGCTATCCAATTAACATCTAATACATAGATGCATACTAATCAAAAGAAGATTTATATGTTTTCTTTTTCATACCTTTTCTTTGTTGAACTATATCGTTTTAGTTTCGTTGCTTCGTTCTTTGGAGCATTCATCAGAGAGTCGGGTTGGCATTATCTTCAATCTTGGCGACGTCCTCTTCATACTAATGTTGTTCAATCAATAGGAATAGTTAGCATGATATCTCAATATAGCTAACTAATTCAAGTTGTCTCCATATATAAGAGGAACTACAAAAACTATCCTATGTTGCCTTAAATGACAATAACTGGGAACGACTATCATAAGTTGCCTCCAAAATACAAAGGCAACTAGTAACAGATTGCTTGCAAAACCGGGAACAAATAGTAAATCCAATGAAATTAGTATCACCATATGAAGTCAACATCTACCAGTTGCTTTCAAACATGGGAACAACTAGCATAACTATCTTAAGTTGCTTCCAAAAATGGGAGAAACTAGCAGGAGTTGTCTCTACAAATGAAGTCAAAAACTAGCAAAAATGGACTGATAACATGTTTTATTCATCATTAAAGCATAATTAGCCAACAAATTTCTGCGAAATCATTACCATGTGCAAGTACTATTTTAACATGATCCATCGCATTCATAAGGCATTCCAAAGGCATACAACAAGTACTAGTTTTCAACTTATAAGTCATGGATGCACAACCGACTAAGAATATGAAGGCAACTAGTACCCGCTTGCTTCCAAAAATGGGAACAACTAGCATAAGTTATGAAACAAAATGCAGATATCATCAAACCATCAAACAAGATGCAGAAATTAGAACCATTAGAAAGTAGCATATTGAACCATCAAACACTCATAAGTTGCCTCCAAATATGACAAATAACATGTTCATGACACTTATGTTGCATTTGAAGTCCAAAACTTACGATTAAAACCAAAAACTCATATAAACCATCAAACCCTTGTACAAGATGCAGAATCGTATATGAAACAGATTTATGCTTCAATAACTGAATCAACAACTGTTAATTCAAAACCCTAACCGATTCGAAATTACTTCTGAATCAAAATAACTTCAACAACCTAAAATCAGAAATAAAATAGACTACTAATCATAAGCAAAACAATCAAAATCGATGATAAAAATTTGTTTTACCTTTCTGAATTCAAACTGGAAGACTTCTACTTCTTTATCAAGAATGATTGGTCGTTTAGTTGATTTTTCATCACATGCAACATGAAATCGAAGCAAATTAGTATGAATCATTAATTGAGAAAACATAAATCGATTTTTTTCAAGAATTTTTTTGAAGGATTTCGTTTCCAAAACACTAAAAATCGAATTCATCCGATGACTAAACTAAATCAAACACAAATTCTATGTATTACCTTTCGATTTTTTTGTTGTTGTCGCTCACTTCATCTCTGAAACTTAATGAAATTGATTTGTTCTTTTGTTTTCAGTTGAATTTCTTCTTCTAAATCATAGAAAATTTCAGATCTACTAGGTTTCTTTCGAATTTGATTTGATTTTTGCAACTTTTTAGTGGTGATTTCAAATTTTTTTCAGCTTTTTTTTTTTCCAAACTGTGAGAGACAGGAGAGAGATGGAGAGAGAAAGAAATGGTGTAAATGAAAATAGTCGTGGGTTTTATCCATCGCCAACGGTTATTTGCATTTATTAAAGGGCTTTTTAGTAATTGTATAATCCGGGTTTGGGCTTGGTTGGGCTTTTTCAGAGTCTAGGGGTGTTTGTATAAGTTGATAAGGGTATTTTGAAAGGGGCCCTATAGTAAGGGTATTTAAATAATGTTCCCTTTTTTTAACCAAAACAGTAATTTTTTATTTATCTTATGTCTTGTTCGGCAAACGATACTACAATATATTTTTCCAAGGGACATTGATTATCTTATAATTTTTGACCTTGATTATACTACAAATATTCGTGTATGCTGGTTGGACCAATCTCAGAATAGTCAGGAACATTGTGCTTATCCCAAGGGAAATCATCGAGATCGAAATTCATTACTTGGTCATCCTGCTTGCCTGCTCCTGGGGTATAAGGAGGTTCCCTCACCTGCCATTCAATAGTCCGAGGATGCCAAACACGCCAACCCCTCATACCAGCACCACCAGTTGTGAAAGCATCTCCTAGGGCATAAGTAACTTCTGCCACCTGCCATTCACAAGAGTGCATTTTTCAGTCGGAGATAACAAAACAGGTATCAAACACAAGACCACAATAATACTTAGAATGATTGCAAGTTATAGTATATACCGTTTTCTGCATGTCTATAAATTCAGCTAGGACGCTTTCCCCAACGGTCAATAGTTGATTGATCGACAGCCTAATTTGATCCAGTTGATTGTTTGTGGCAGTGTCCAACTGTTTAACCTGTAGTTACACTCAACCCAGATGAAGGCATGTAAGAAACAATAGGTATAAGTTTAATGGAATCATGATCAAGGTATAAACTGGTGAGAAAAGAATGCGCACGTACCCCGAGTTTGATTGTTTCACTGTAGTTTTCACATATACAATCCAACCGAAGATTAATTACAGATGATTCAAATTTAATCCTCCACAAAGCGATACATCCAAGTGGAGAGCCTCCTCCGGTAAGATCAGAAAGCCTGACTGAATTTAGTTTCTCTACTGCTTCATTTATCAGCTTTGATGTTTCCTTGGCAGCCTCAGAAAACGTAAATTGTAGGGAAGAACGGGTGTCCCTGGACGGATTTCCTCGCTTGTCGGACATATTGACCACATCTACAAAACATCTAAGCAGCGTTTCCGCGACAGATTTTCTTTTAACGCCTTGCTCCTGGAGTTCTTTTATGCACCCTCCAAAGGCATCTAATATTTCATTAGTATCCATAAGTAATCGAATCGGGTCAAAAGAATGGTGGAAAGATTCATCGTAAAGATACCGGTCCAACAATTCCTAGAACAGAAACCCAAGAGTTAAAAAATAAAAATAAAAGGATACAAATTTATAACATTCAATGAGAACAAACAGGAAACATATGTACAATCTAAGTTACCTTTGATTCCTTGAACTTTGGAATAAAAACCAAGATGATGTCAAGAATCTTGTTGGACTCCTGGATAGATGAGTCACTAGAAAAAGGGGAATCCTTGAGTTTCTTCAGCAACCAAGCCGATTCACATAACATGGTACACAGACTATCGAATAGGTGCTGAAATATCAAAACAAGGTTTAAGTAATTCGGAATTAGCGAAGATACTTACTGATTCAGCAGGATAAAGACTTACCTTTTGTCGCCAAATATAGTAGTCCGCGGTGTGCTTGGCAAGGAGAAGAGGACACTTGTGCCTATCTCCATCATCATCAACAGCATTGGAAGAAAATGCAACTGCATCAGAGTTTCTCAGTTGTTCCAGATGCACAGAGAAACTATATGCAACAAACTGCTGCTCCTGCTGTATCTTGATGAGGTGATCGAGGAAAGACTCCAGCAACCGAGCCTATAAAGAGGAACAAACATGCCATGTTATAAAAACTATGTCAAATCCTATCCTATAAACCAAAATAAAGCCAAGATGCCATTTCGGGCAGTAAATATTAATTACCTGCTCTCGCCTGAAATCATCGCCAGCTTCATTACGAATTCTTTTCAGAAGTTTCATCAACCACAAGATCCCTTCATAGTATTTATCTGCAATAACCACATCATCTGGGGACGCCTCAAGAAACGACCATGTATTCGGCTGGTAACCAACATTATCCTGTACCCATTAAAAAATATGACAAAATCACGAGACTTGAGGTTGAAATAAAGGCATAGATGCTAGGTTTAAACAAAAGTTGAACTTAGTTGCATACCTCATTGGAGGCATACTTGTCCAGGCCACACATTTCTAAGATGTCAAGAAACATAGAGAATGACCTCCTGTCATCGTACTTTCTGTGGACATCCGTCCAGTCATCTGTATAAAATGCTGCTTCTTGGAGAAACATCTTACGTGAAACCTCTAAATCTTGTTTCTTGATTTGAGATCTCGAACATATAAGAGGTTTTCGGGAAGGATAATGTGCAATAGAGACACTTAAATTTGCAAAGTATGCGTCTATCCATGAACCTTTGGATAGTGGCTTGAATTTAGGCTTTGGATGTTTTGCAAGTTCTGCAAGTTCAAGTCTTTTCTTTTCTCTGATTCTGTCTATCCATGTCATCTCATCCGTCATGGTAGCTCAAAAAATCAGAGCTATTGCCTACTTGTTTGTTTAACCAATAATAACCTGCAGAAAACCGAGTTTCAGAGTTTTATTTTTGACAAATAATGAAACAAGAGAAACATTGTGGTGTAATAAGGGCACGGCTTGGTTTACAATAATAAGTACCAATTGTTAGACTCACTGAACTAGCTTTTCTAGAAATGATGTCTATCGTATCTCACATCTGTTTCATGATTGTATAAGGCCTCAAGAAATAGATGAGGCTGATGAATTTCCAGATTAGCAAGCAGTTTGAGTTGTTAGCAACGAAAGCCAAAGCCAGTCGTAGTTAAGTCCTATATAGGAATCTAAAAGTCAACATCCTCCATTATCAATTCAAGCATATACAACACATTAGATACAATTCAATTAAAGGATCAGCTCAAACTGCTTGCTAATCTGGAAGTTCATCAGCCTCTTATAGTTAACGACAAAAATCTCATGCAAACAAAACCCATAAAAACCCTAAATCCCAACAATAAACATCCTGAAATTTGATTTCGCTAAAAAAATCAGCATGGTTTCACCTCAAACAATGATCGATGGAACTAAAATACTCAACAAAATCTCATACAGATAGATGGTCAAATACTTGGATTAAATCAAACAATGATCGATGGCCAATTCAAGCATATATAACTCACCGTTGCAACTTCCTTCCTTGACTGTCGAGTCTTTTTTTTCTTGAATAAATATAAAAGAAGAAGAAAAAAACGATCCTTGGTTTTCCATATTTGGCTAGGCTTCCATAACTTATATATACTAGAAGAAAAAAGTAAAACAAAAAGTATATATAATGTGGTTTCCTAATGCCCGACACTAATTGGGTACAGAACGTTTCTTCGTACTATATATATAAGTTGTGTCCTAATTCTAATACCAAGAAGTATTAAAGACTTTGCCTTTCATAAGGATTCTTCTGTTCATATCAATAGGATATCACTGGGTTGTTCTTTTGTTTTTGATTTCTCCCTTATTCGTCGCACAGGAATTTGTTACGTACCTAGAATAGTGATTGTACGTGTGAATATATTATGTGAACATCAGTTAGTAATTCAGTTATTTTGTAAACTGTCTAAAGAATTAGCTTGGATGGTTGTAACATGGAACCTATATATATATATATATATGAAGGGTTCCTATATATATATATATACTAGGTATCACCCCGGCCTACCGGGGCTCAACCTTTTTGGTTGGTCGATCAGTATCTTCCCATGCAATTAGTCGTAGTCGTAGCAGAACGGTGCCACTATTTAATTGGTCGTGTCATATTATAGTGTGTTAGTTAGTCGGGTCACAGTAGCGTGTTTAATTAGTTGAATCATAGTAGCCGGATAGAGCCGGGGCCGAGAAAATTTAAAGGCGGATATATTGCCCACATATTTAGTTGGTCGTATCATATTATAGTGTGTTAGTTAGTCGGATCAAAGTATCGTGTTTAATTAGTTGGATCATAATAGCATGTTTGGTTAGTCGGGTCAATATTTAATTAGCCGGATCATAATAGTACAAATGCTACCTTTTTTCCATTCTTTTATGGTTTTTATAGGACTTCAGCCCCGGTGTTCTGTTGGTCGGGTCAAATTAGCTCCGACATATTCCTTTTATTATCACATAATTTGTGTAATTATGTGTTTAAGGACCTAATTACACCCACTGAATGTAGTAACAAACTGATTTTGTGATTTTGAACCTGTGTCGTACTTTTAGCTCTTAATTGGTAGTCTAACAAACCTTTTATCCATTGTATCACTTGGTGTTTGACAATTATGGTTAATTCTCGTTAACTTTTTTTTTTTTTTTCGTTTTTTCCCGTCTTCTTGCAAGTTAAACATTATTCACAATGGAAGAATCCGACACAGTAGCGTGTTTAATTAGTTGGATCATATTGACTAAACCACGGTTTATCCGAATCCGACATATATCTTCTGTCGATTCGTGGATATCAAATCAACGGGTAATTGGGCCGATACACGGTTGATTTTTCCAAATCCACAACTTTGACGGATTGAATGGGCACGACCCCTAATCCGCAACCATCGGACAGTTGCATACCACTAATTATATCATGCTCGTTATCATTTGCCAATTAATCTGTCGGAGTTTGATTAATTGGGAATTCTAATTTTTAGAGTTCTATTATTGTGGAAAGTACTTTTGGAATTTATTTCCCACCGCAATTGGTAGGGAATTCTTATTCTTATGTTTTTGCTTTGCATTTGCAATGTCCCTTGGATTGTGTTCACCGTATGTATTTTTGTTTGGCCCAATCTATTGGGCTATCTTTGCTTTTACCCAATTTTTATGCTCCACCTAAACTTCACATTTAATTAAGCAACACGACTCTTTATCCTTTTATTTCTTTCTCCGGCTTTCTCCAGCAAAAGCGTTGCCTCCTCGCACCCCTACTATCGACCTCCACAATCTGATCAGTTTTCCCTTTTTATTTGGACTATTAATCAACGGTTAAAGATTATTTGCATATATTCTTGGTCATGTTCCGATATAAAATCAACTACAGTTGCATGTCTAAAGATTAACTTGAGCGGCTTCCATGAGGTGTACTAATTTTGGTTCCTAGGTTGAGAGACTCTGCTAATGTTGTTGGAATTAAGCATATGCCAACTTCAAACTAACATGCACCCAATTCCAATTGTATATAATACGTTGTCACATAAACACTACCAAAGTAAGAAACCGGGCCGTGACTTTCACTCGCCTATTTTTGTTATATGAATTGGATAAGAAGCTAGGATCCAGAAAAACTATGTGATTTTGTCCCTCCCTTATAATTAAGGATAGTGTTCGTCCACGTCTGTGAGTGTCGTATTTAGGGCAAAAGAAAAGTACGGAATAAGAAGAAAAGAAGAATACGCAACAAGAAAAAGATGGGTGAAAAAGAGACCACTTATGTTTAGCTTTAGTCGGCCCTCAGAGAGGTGAAACCAACGATCGGGAAGGATTAAGGAAACCATAATAAGTTTATTTTATTTTTTTTCCTTTTATTTTTTTATGAATCCTAGCCAAATTTGGAAACCTAACGACCGGTCTTTTCCGGCGTTTGGAATTCTAAAATTTTTGGAAGCCTGGCTAGATCAGGAAACCCACTGGATCCGACGCACGAAAATATCCCTCGCCCAACTCTCGATCCGCGCCGCCGGATGACGAAATCGATGGTCAGATTTGTCAGTCTACAAAAACACCACTTCTTTTTATAATATAGATATGAATGGTTCCTCTCTGTGTAAGGAATAATGAAGACATAAGATGTTAATTAATTAGATTGTAGTGTAATGGTAGTTTATAGTTTAGGGTTAACAAGCAAGATCCTAGCAAGTGGTATCTGGAGCACTTTCCTGGCATACAATTTGGTTCCGTGGAAAAATCACAATCTCCAACAAAAGAAACCAAACAAGATGATGATGAAAAGAATCCTAAATCTCCTATGGCTTATCTCGGAAGAGGTCTGTACTATCAATTCAATTGAGAGTGTTTTGGTGTTTTAATTCTTGGGTTTGTTGTTAATTAAGGTGGACATGTTTTTGTAAGGTTTGATTCCAGTTTCATAGAGAGTTAGGGTTGTATGTTCTTCCATAAATCAATCAGAAATTAGGGTTCAGGCGAATTAGGTGGTTTGAGTTGGAGTTTGAAGATGAACAAGATGATTTGGATTGAGGTGGATGAGGTTGGGATATAATTTAGGGTTTTACTGAGAAGAAATGGAAGTCAGGGTTTGATTTTTATTTAGGAATCAACTGCTTGGTATTGGAAGAATTATAGATTGGTGAATTGAACGGGGTTTTGGTTAATTGTTTAACCACAAAGATGAGAAATTGTGCGTGTGACTGGTATTGAAGCTTCAGTTATGAATTTATGGGTTGAAGTTATGGTGGTATGGGATTGACTGGATTGTAAGAATGGTTTGTTGGTTGCAGTTCATAGAATTCTTAGTGATGTTGTTGTTGTAACTGACATGAAGATATGAAGATTGAAGTTATTATCTGAATTTCTGGGAGAGGGTCTGCAGCTAAGAAATGGTGGTGCTGATGTGTGTTTAGGTTTGGAATTGATGATGATAATGGATTTGTTGAGCTGAGATGTTTGTAATTGGGGAACTTACACAAAAGTGTGACTGATAAGTGGTTTTCTTCCAAAACTATAACCAAAATGAAATTTGTTCCAAAAGTGTGACCATGACCGGTCAACGGACAAGTATGCCCTGGTCTTTTCTGTAAATACCAAATTTTGTCCTCAGATGTCCACATATCGGGTAAGGATGTGTACACATTGCGTAAGGATGTGTACACATCGCGTAAGGATGTGTACATATCGGGCACTGATACTCCACCATGAATAGTGTCCGATGTGTATGTAGACATCCAAAATCTAGGCATAATCATATGTTGGATAAATGTGGACATCCATGTTCCGATGTCTACACATCGGACATATTCACCTGATTTGTACACATTAGGCCATATATATGTGGACATCAGGCCATATATATGTGGACATCAACTATAAATATGTGGACAACCTTACGCGATGTGTAGACATCGGGCTATAAAAGGTACTTTGGGTATTAGGTAAAATCAGTCACACTTTTGGAAGATATTCGGAATCAGTCACACTTTTGGAATTTTTTCACTTTTCAGTCACACTTTTAGGTATTTCCTCTTGTAATTGTGGTTGTAGAGGTACAATTCATAAATTGGTGATAGGCATGTGGTTGTGTTGGATAGTTGCAATTCAAGTTACAAGTAATGATACAAGTTTTGTTCAGTGGAGTTGAGTTCTATAGTGGTGGTTCTGAGGTTGTAGGAGGTCCAGGTTTGGTTAAGTACAGAGTGTTGAGAATGGTGGTGAAGATGTTGATATGGCAGAATCACAAGAGTAGTGATTTAAGAAATTGAAGTGAGTTTGTGCTATGAGAGTGGTAAAGAGTTGGAGTTGGTTATTGTGTTGTTATTGGAGTTCCTGAGTTATGTCTCAAATGATGAAGTTATGTGTTTGTAGGGTGATATGGCTCAACTTGGTAATGCTATAAGATGCATGGAAAGACCTGAGATGAATATTTTATTGGTGTTGGAGCTGAACTTAGTGGTAGTGTTTGCCTGGGAATGGAACTGCAGGTGATGATGATGGTCTATGAAGTGAGTTAGGTTGTGATTCAGCTGAACTGGTGGAGTTAGTTATGTTGATTAGGAGGTGCGGTGGTTAGATGGTGGCGGCGATTGAATTCGAGCCAGGTTGTGTGGGTTTGTATTTGGCTTTCCGTCCAACCGATAATGAAGAGAAGTGGAGATACTGTGAGATGATGTTGTTAGTGTTGCTAAGAGGTTATGATAGAAGTTTAATTGAATGTGAAGAAGTTATGTCTTAGAACGGATTGTAATGGTTGGTTTATGATTAAAGCATGAGAAATAGGTTGATAGAGATTGTGTGTTTTCATTTATGTTTTGATTATGCATTAGAAGTTTGGCAGGCTTTTGGCCTATTAGTCATCCTAGTCAGATTATCGGCGATTTAATTTAGTGACTTTGTCCATCTTACTCGAGTTGGATCGTTTAGACTCACTGAGTTATATATCTTGACCTGAGTTGACTCAGTTGACTTGACCTTGAACATTTACCCTGGACTTTGACCTTTGACAGGACGTTGACGGTTAGTTGAAACTTTTGACCGTTAGTGACCGTTAGTTGACTCTGTTGGACTGGACCTTGTGTAATGGGCCGGACTAGTGAGCCGTGCCAGATTAAACCCATGGGCTTGGGCTTAGGGCCAGAAACCTTATTTTGTATCTTTGGACCACTTATGGTCCGAATTGACCCTTGGTTCCTTATACAAAGTGGTAGACCTTTGTAAGACTTATCTAATAGACTATAGAACCAACCTAATTGAATTAGTAAACCTAAAATATGCTAAAGATAGATAATGAAAAGGTATGGAACCATTAATGGGCTTAGAACCATTAGATAGTTCACTTAGTCTTGGACTAGAGAATTGTATGAGATTGTGTTATGAGCCTTGTATGATCCTTTTGGCTAATCTTTAGAGTGCTTGTGTGCTTAACAGTTAATCTGTATTAACAACGATCGATTCAAAGGATGAACCAATGGATTATGGATCTCAAGGTATGCGAGGCTAGTCATCAAAAGAGGTGGGAATCGATAACGAACTCTCTTGTATTCATTATTATTTTACAAATCAATCTTGGTGTTGTGAAATTCATGCATATTTTTGTATGCTCTGTGTGGTATGAGATGTGTGCCGACACAAAATCCGAATTCTATGGCTAGGGCGATACACGCAATATTACATGGCCAAAATTATTCTTCCTTTATATCTCATTCTATGGCTAGGGTGATACACCGCAATATTACCTAATCGGTGTTGAATTGGCATCAATATTACTCTTCTTTATGTGCGGCAACACATATCTCGGACATGGATGTTTCTTGTTATTTATGAATGTCTTTGAAGAAGTTTCTACATTATGTTTTATTGTCTTTCCTTGTATTACCGACTTTCGATAAGACTTGCATTGTCTTCGAATCATACTAATGTTTAATTGAAAGCTAGTTGTTATTCCTACGGGGCACCCCTTCTAGGGATGATGTGCTCACCCTTTCTCACTTTCAGTTTCGAGACAGTCGGAGTTGCGGAGCGGAAGCTTTGTGGCGTTGAGTCTTCTGTTAAACTTATTACGTTGTATATTGTATTCGCAAACCAAATGACTATTGTATATATGTATCACTTGAGAGGAGTACTTGTATATATATTTCTGAGCGGGGTGAATTTTGGGTTAAGTTTTTGTAGTTTCTAAATTGAATGTTTAAGTAAATGATTTAGATTCTTAGTGCCTCAGATTTCTGGTTTTTATTTTATGTTTGACATGATCTTTGTAATTGTAATGTTTATGATGAGTTGACTTGTGTACATGTGTTTCCGCTTTTCCAACCATGAATGTAAGAGCTAGTAAAAAAACCTTGATTCTCCTCTATTTTTCAGAATTTGTAAACGAAATCAGTAGTTTTTCTGTCATTCCTGTAAATTAATATAAAAAGTCAGAATAAACCAATTTTTGAGAAAACAACAAATTTTGTGCATAAGAAGAGTTGAACTTCCTGACAAGTCGGCCATCTTTAAAAAGAATCCAGACCAGCTGTATTTAGAAAATAAACAAAAATGGCCGCTACTTGCGGAAATTCTCGTGGGAGGTACTCTTCCATTCTCAACAACTCATGGATCATCATGATGAACATGTGTATGACCACTTACCCACTCCTACGCGTTTTGAGCTAAATAAATAAAAACGACTTCCAGTTGACTTCTTGTAGAACTCTGTACATTCTAATTCTTCATTAAATCTTCTCTTCTAATCAAAAAAAGTGTATAGGGGGATATATATATAGACATTTGTAAAACCAAAATATTGCAATGAAATGAAACACACATAAATGTCGAAGAAAGGTTGTTTAGGGTGTGTTATTGCTACCGTAGTCATTGTAGGTGTAATCTTTCTAGTTGCTTGGCTTGCTTCAAATCAAATTCGTTCTCCAAAAATTTCTGTAGAGAAATTTTACGTTCCTGCACTCGATAAAGCCGTCTCTAGTAATGAAACTGCTGCAACCATCAATACAACCATATCATTTGATCTCAGACTGAAGAACCAGAATGGTGATGGGAGTGGTGTTTACTATGATGTTCTTAACATCAGTGTTTATTACTACCAAAAGGGTAATAGCGGTGGCGATGTAAAGCGTTTAGCAACCGGAAATGTATCTATTCCGGGATTTTATCAAGCAAAGGTGGATCACCGTCTTGAGACGGTGCAGACTTTTGGGGTTCCTTGGGAGGAAGCCCGGATGGAAGTTGCTAACGGAAGTAGTGCGATGTTTCTGTTAAATTTGAATTCAAATGTCAAGTTAAAGATCCCTCTTAAAGGCGCGACATCAACCTATAGACGGAAGTTGAATTTGGGTGTAAATGTTAGTGTTAACGATCAAGGAATGAAAACGGTACCGGGAAGTTTGAGGCTCACTTCAGCATCCTCACAATCACATATCAACCTTTGTAGTCTGTTTGTGCTCGCTTTATCAGTTTTGTGTTTAATTTGATGAACTGTATAGAGTCCTGCTTTTGATTTTGTGTTTGACATCATCTTTGTAATGTTTATGATGTGTGTTTTTGTTTTCTCCCCCCTATATGTAAAAGCTAGTTTGATCTCCGCAATTAACAATAACGTTCCGCATATAGGAATAATTTCAAGAAAATAATTTCTCCAACAAAATACACCAAATTAAGTATGTATATACCTATCTTCAAGAAATAATGGATTTGAAATTTGGAATAAATTCAAGGTCTAAACTCAAGCTCTCAACGCGAGGGTCGTGTTGGTGCATTGCTTGTTAAGGACAACTTAGTCCCTCTGGAAACTAGTCACCAAGTACTGGTGTTTTGGGAGACAAGTCTAGTAGGTACCGTAGGTCCGTCGAAGGGCAGCAGCAGATGAGCGTAGTACGAATTATTTTCGCATTCCATAGTACGTTGACTCTAATAAACTAATGGCAAGCAGCTACAGTAGTTTTAAACTGGCTGTGAAACGCTGTGTTTTGCATATGACATGTTAGTGTATACACACAGATATAAGACAAATGTTGGTGCGTTCAAACATTGCCAATGTTGTTTTATTCCTAGATCATGTTACTAAGCTTAGCGTTTTTCTAGTGTGGTTAGATAAACCTAATGGCAAGCAGCTACAGGGTCTTTTAGAGTCATTTGTTAGAAATTATTAGAAATTTTCTCGGTCATCATTTGGTGATTATTTTTTTTACTTTTACAAGTAGTGAGCACGTGCGATGCACGTCTGCAACATTAATTTTTCATTATATTTATGAAATGTGGTACCTTCATTTTACTTTTTGTTTTAGTTTAGCCTAATATTATGTAAAAATGGAAAGTTTTTTTTTTTTTTTTTTTTTTTTTGAAGTATCACTTTTAATGAAACGGAGGTAATCTTTCGTATCGAAACTAAAATCTATAAACTTTTCTAAGTAATTTTATAGTATATCAAGTGAAGTATTTGAGCATTATATATGCAACATATAAAAAGTACATAAACTCTTTCAATTTACCTTTAAATTATAGCTATCTTTTAGAGAACTATAAATATATTAAAAAGTAAAAATTTGATATGGTTGTTTATACTCGTTGCGTAGGTGATTGAAAGAGCTTTCCAAATATATAAATTTCACGAAAATCCGACGTACCATTTAGAAGATACAAAATTTTAAGTATTTATCTTTATTTTTATAAAAATGGCATTTTTGTAAATAAACGATTTTATATATTACTCCCTCCGTCCCACTATTAAGTGACCTAGTTCAAGTTTGCACAATTTTTAAGGCAAACAAGGGGAAAAGTATTTTTAAGCACTTTTTACAATTATACCCTTAAATAGTGAAATTTTGAAGGGATTTATCTCTCAAACTACACCACGGATATTCGCAAACTTCGTACCATTAAAAAGCATTTTAAAACACATACGTAACGAATATAAATATGACTATCAAATTATGCATATTTCTTATATTTCTTATAATCAATTAAAAGGATAATTTTAGAAATATCTCCTTGTTTAGTGATATAGGTCACTTAATGGTGGGACAAAATCTAAAAGTAACTAGGTCATTTATTAGTGGGACGGAGGGAGTATTATTTTTAAGTCCCTATTCTGTTAAGCATTTTTGTCCTTATTTATATTCCTTAACTAAACAGTACCTATTTTGTTAACATATTAGTCCCTAAATAGTTTGGTGAACCATTTTCCGTTTGGTGAACCAAAAAAAGAGTAAGGATTTCAATTAAGCTTGCTCGCCTTAAAGAGGGGGGAGATTTTTTTTGCTCGGTCATCATTTGGTGTTTACCTCTTCTAGGTCCAAAAGGTATAATATCATATACGATATAAGGGAACTGAATTTGGGTGTAAATGTGAGCGTGAATAATCAAGGAATGAAAACAGCACCTGGAAGTTTGAGGCTGGCCTCATCGGAATCCTCATATATCAACCCTTATACGATAAAACTTTCTTAAAATAATACTCGTTAAAATAATAATCTCTCTAAAATAATAAAATTCTTTAGTCTCGATTAGACTTGCACAAGTTAAATATCTTCTCCCTAAAATAATAATCTCTTTATAATAATATTTTTTTCGGTCCCAAAGCTATTATTTTAAAGAAAATTTATTGTAGTAGTATTTAAGTCCCGGTAGTTTTAACAATTTGGTGTTTGATTTGGTGAAGGTGAAATGTATATGTATCTGTTTATGATGAGTTGTGTTTGTGCTTATAAGTTTCTTTTTTTGTTCAATAAATTCTTTTTATTATTGTAATAATATAACTATATTACTATGGTCGTAGAATCTTTATTCTTTTTATTTGGTGGGTTAAAGCATTTAAAGTCAGTTTTAGAGAAATTGGGTCAATTTCCCAAATATTTTTAAAACATGGTTCTAATGGATGAATAAAAATTAATATGGGTGAAATGGACACCAAAAAAATAACAAGAATGAATCTGGATTCATCCAGGCTTAGACTTAAAAAATAGCGAGGGTGAAACTGGATGCATCCAAAATCTAATTCAAATGGAGATAAGTACTCTACCTGACAAGTATTTGGGTGTTATCTTACATGCAGGAAGAGTGAAGATTTCCACTCTATGGCCAATGGTAGAATTATTGCAAAGAAGGATGGCTGCTTGGAAAGGTTGTTGAGATTATTAGTCCCACATTGTTGGGAAATCTAAGATCCTGCGGTTTATAATCTCTTAGGGCCTCTCCACTCATTGCCAATTGGTTTTGAGTTGGATGCCCATATTCTAACATGGTATCAGAGCAGGCTATTTTTGACGAGTCTTGGACCGCGCCTTTACTCCGCGTCACCCGATTTAATTGTCCACGTGGTAGACCCAACGAGGCTACACGTGAGGGGGCGTGTTGAGATTATTAGTCCCACATTGTTGGGCAATCTAAGATCCTGCGGTTTAGAATCCCTTAGGGCCTCTCCACTCATTTCCAATTGGTTTTGAGTTGGATGCCCATATTCTAACAAAGGTAAATTGTTATCTTTTTATGATAGGTTGCTGTTAATCAAATCAGTGCTTTGTAGTGTGCCAATCTACAATATGTCAATTTACAAGTGGCCTTCCTCTGTAATTAAAACTTGTGAAAAAATTATTAGAATTTTTTTGTGGTCTAATGATGGAGAAACAAGAAAATATAAAATTCTATCTTGGAAGAAGGTGTGCTCTCATTTCAGTGAAGGTGGTTTGGTCATTCAAAGGTTAGAAGTGCTTAACAGAGCACTACTTATGAAGATGTTATGGAGAATTATCAATTCTGATGCAGAGTGGGCCTTATTTATAGAAGCCAAATTTCAAGATATGCACGGGCAATGGAAGAGCAACTGGCAATTATCATCCATTTAGCCCGGCTTAAAATGGTCTTGGGATCATCTAAATGAAAATATCAGGTGGTGTTTAGGAGAAGGTCATAAAGTATCAATCTGGTTTGATTCTTGGATCAGTGATTCTCCTCTTATTGAGGATATTGGGTATACTGACTATGTAAAAGATCATATTAATATGAAGGTAGCAGATATCATCTTTAATGGAGAATGGAAGATTCCAGATGAAACCAATCAAATACTCTCATCATACACTCTACCAGAACTTGGAGTTGGTCAAGACTATTTAATATGGAGGGCTGATATAAAAGGTACATTTTCAACTTCTTCAGCTATTAACATCTTATGTAATAGAGAACCTCAGTTGCATGGTCATAAATTTATATGGAATTCATATCTTCATCCAAACATAGCAAGTAACTTGTGGAAAATAGTTCAAGGTGTTTTTGTTGATGATATGAAAATGATTAAGAATGGATATGATATGGTTTTAAGATGCTGCATCTATGAAGACAATCAAAACAGCATGAATCATCTCTTGTGGGAATGCAAATTTAGTATTGCAATCTGGAATTGGATATGCTTTGTTTTTAACTTCAACAACCCAAAATCCTTTAAGGAAATGTGGTGTTGTGCAAACAATAAGAGCCCCCTTGTTAAATAGTGTTGGATCATTGCTGCTAGCTCAATTATCAAGGAGCTCTGGTTCCAAAAAAATAAAAAGCTATTTGAACAGGTAAATCCCAATATTCAGACTTTTAAATGCAAGATTAAGAAAACAGTGTGTGAAGGAGGACCGGGAATAAAAGGGAATAAATGGAATCAGGATTATGATAATCAAATAATTCTCTTCTTCAACCTTGGCCCCAGAAGAAGTAGATTTCAATGCATCAGAACTTGCTATTGGATACCACCAATGTTTGGTTTTGTCCTCTTTTGTTGTGATGGAGCTTCCTTTGGGAATCCAGGTGTTGCTGGCTTTGGAGTTTTTGTGAGAGATCACCTCTATCAAGTAATGGGAACTCTCTATGGTGGAATTGGTATAGCATCCAACTATATAGCAGAGGTGTATGCATTTATCAGGCAAAATTTGAATTGTCTGTAACTTGGGAATTACAAAATATGATCATCAACTCGCATTCTAAAATAGTTATTTCAGAGTTTGCAGAGAATAAGATGCCCTGCTTTGCCAGAATAAGGTAGCAGAAAGCAGTAGACAAGCTTAACCAAATAAAATTTTGTCACTGTTTCAGAGAGGTTAACTTTTCTGCAGACACAGCTGCAAAAGGAGGCTCAAATGGTAGCAGGTCAAAGGCAACCACACCATGGAAGGCCTAATGTTGAATACTATAGATTATGTTAGGGTCTTGCTTTTTCTTCTTATTTGTTTTGTTCTAAAAGCCTATGAAGGCTTCAGTCCTTTGAAAGTCTTGTAATTTCTAAACAATCTTTTTCATTAATATAAATATATGTGATTCAAAAAAAAAAAAAAAAACACACGGATGTATCCTGATATAAATTAAAAATAAAAAAAAATATTTAAAAATGGGTAGGATGAAACTGTTTACATCCTGGCTATTTTTACATTCTCTTTCATTTAAACAACCTGGGGTCTTTAGGGGCGACCCCAAAAGAATTAGGGGCGTCACAAAATGACAAAAACTGTCATAATCGGTAGGTTATTTTCGGAGCGTTTTTTTTTTAATCCCAAACTACCCTTTACAATCGGTAGATAACTATACAATCGGTAGTTAATCAACAACGGGAGTAAATTTGGTTTGTATAACTTCCGAATATAAAGTAAAATCCTTTATCTTTTAAATTTTGACTATCCTATAATCGGTAGTAAATAAAGTTATCTTGACTCCCGATTAAAGTAGACCTTTGGCAAATATCCTACCATAATCGGTAGGGAATTTAGGTTATTTAACTCCAGAATATAGAGTAGCCCCGAAATGAGATTTTGCGAAAATCCTTTTTTGGAATTTTGGTTGAGCCTATAATCGGTAAGAAAGGAAGAGTTATCATGACTTCCGATTATATTGGTGGCTCTCTTTACAAATATCCTACCATAATCGGTAGTCAAAATAGTTCATATAACTACCGAATATAGAGTATCCCCAAAATCAGATTTTGCAAAAATCCTTTTTTTTTTGAAATTTTGGTTGAGCCTATAATCGGTAGTAAATGAAGTTATCCTAACTTCCGATTATCCTTGCTCTCTTTGCAAATATCCAACCATATTTGGTAGTCAAAATAGTTCATATAACTACCGAATATAGAGTAGCCCCAAAATCAAATTTTGCAAAAATCCTTTTTTTCTTTTGGAATTTTGGTTGAGCCTATAATCGATAAGAAAGGAAGAGTTATCATGACTTCCGATTATACAGTGACTCTCTTTGCAAATATCCAACCATATTCGGTTGTCAAGATAGTTCATATAACTAAGAATATAGAGTAGCCCCAAAATCGATTTTGCAAAATCCCATGAAATTCAATTTTCTCGTAGAAAAAAATTTCTACGAGACGCATGTCCGGCACTCAGGGGCGCGCCCCTAGACCCCCGACGACTGTCGGGCGGAACACGGCCGGGAGGGCTCGCCCCGGACCCCCTGAACCCCTTTGTATAGCGTCACGGCATTGTATTCATGCCCGCATCGAGCTTTTTCAACTGCATTGGTTGAGCCTATAATCGGTAGTAAATGAAGGTATCGACTTAGAATATAGAGTTGCCCCAAAATGAGATTTTGCAAAAATCCTCTATTTTTCTAATTTGGTTGAGCCTATAATCGGTAGTCAAAATAGTTCATATAACTACCGAATATAGAGTTGTCCCAAAAAATGAGATTTTGCAATCGGTAGCTAAAAAAACCTAAACTACCGATTATGAAGGGGTATACAAATATTTTCAATCTATTTTGTCTTTTGTGTCGCCCCTAATTCTTTCGGGGTCGCCCCTAAAAATGCTAGCTTAAACAATATTACACTTTATATGTCTTTTTTACCTAGGAATTGTCGTTATTGGGTTAATTGACCAATTTTGTGCTAGTTTTATTGGTGGTCTTTGTTCTTATCATTATAGTTCCGGAAATATCACCAGAATACTTGTCTAACAAGAATTGTGACTTGTGACCGTCGGAAGTTGCTGGCCTCCGGTTATTCCCTTTCCCTACAAAAAGAGCTTGTATTGCCGATCAAAAAAAAAAAAAATTTAAAAAAATTAAAAGAATAGAGAGCTTGTATGAGGTTTAATAATCATGTGCTTCCCGTGTGTATCTTTTTTTAAATAATAAAATTAACACGAGACGTGCATCAAACATTTTAAGATATTGGAAAAATGCCCCAAAATAGGGATCTCCTTGCCAAAATACCCGGGACGTTTTGAAATTAGTCAAAATGTCCTAAGTACTCAGTTTGGCACACATGTGACTTGCCGCGGGTGAAAAAAAGACAAAATGACTCTTTAGTGTTCATGGTTCATAATTTAGAGTTCAATGTTCAATATTGCTAATTTAGGGTTCAGGGTTCATAAGGGTTCAGGTGGCGGCGGTGGTGGTAGCGGTGACGACGGCGATGGTGGTTGCTCGCGTGGTGGTGGCGGTGGTGATGGTGGTGACGATTGCTCCGGTGGTGGTGGTGGAGGGGCGACGATGGTTGTTTGTTTGGTGGTGATGGCGATTGTGGTGGCAGAGATGGCGGTGGCGGATGTGGTGTGGTGACGATGAACTAGGATATTCATTAACACATGACCCTTTTTAATAATCTATAATAAGGATAAAAGTGTCATTTTATAACACAAATATGCCCAATTTTAACTACTTACCTCTAAACTTATAGATTGGGGCATTTTGACTAATTTCAAAATACATGGTATTTCGGCAAGATGATCCCCATTTTGGGGCATTTTACCTATTGATCCAGATGTATTAAAAAACTGAAAATAAGTGTTTCAGTGGCTAAACAACAACATGTTTAGGGTTTTTTTTGAACACGTAATTGGGGATAGAAAAAGTAATTGGGGATATATGAAAAGGACAAAAACGGGATCCGAATATCAAGTCAGGGTCACCCCTTATCTAAGCATTTATAGGAAAAGGACAAAAACGGGATCCGAATATCAAATCAGGGTCGCCCCTTATCTAAGCATTTTAAGTAATTCCAAATCTACCTGTTTGTAACCAAAAATATTTCTACGCACAGAACACGATTAAACTAGTGTTGATGAGGAAAACAGGTTAATCATGTCCATTCACTGCCTTGGTTTGGCGTCATAACAAAAAAGAGTAAACGTCCTTCCTCACGCGAAGTTTGATGGCCGACGAAGTAATAGTTTGCTGAGAAGATAACCGGGTTTATGCGAAGTAACATCAGCAAATGGAGTCTATGCGAAGTCTCAGTTCTAGGCGAAGTCAAAGCAACTATGTCTTCCGCAGATACAGTATCGTTCAAATTGAAAAATTTTCGTCGAGTAATGGAAAAGGGAAGGGTCAAGAAGCATACTTGAAGTAGAAATATAGTAGCAAAATGTCCACGGAAGAAATTCACGAAGAAAAACAAATCAAAACTTTCAGCAGAGATGAAAGAGGCGAAAATCAAGCCTATAATTTACGAAGAAATCAATGTCCAAGCAAACAGCGTCATCAATGAACGACAGGTTCTCGATGAATTCAACAACAGTTTTTGCAAAAAAAAAACAACAAGGTTTACGGAGTTAATAATCAAACAACAAACCAAGTCAGCCCGACATTAGATTACTGCAACACATCTCTCTTATTTACCTCCGTCTCCATCTTTTCCTTCATCTGAAATATCTATATTACTCCAGTCCCATCGTATCATGTGCACTCAATCTCATCTTCTTCTGCTCATGACTTGACTACAAATTCTACATCTTCTTCATCTTCACCAGCAAATTCTTATTTATTATTGACTCCTCGACGTCTTTCTTTTTCTGGTACCAATACTACTTCCTATCCAATATCACACCCTATAGTATCTCCTTCTTGTTCTATTTCTCTGCCTACATCAACAGCGGACTTTCCTACTGTACAGGATCCCCCTCAGTCGACTGCTAATACTCATCATATGGTTACTAGGCTAAAGGACCATACTATTCGACCTAGAATCTTTAAAGGTTGTATTTATACTCGATATCCAATATTGCAGTGTTTTGTAGCTAAATTTGCATCACTTCCCTCTGAGCCTACCTATTTTACTGCTGCATCTAAATTTTAAAGAATGGTGGGCATCAATGCTTGACGAGTTTAATGCTCTTTTGCGCAATCGTACTAGGTCACTTGTTCCTTGTCGTTTTGGTATGAATGTTATTGGTTTTAAATGGGTATATCGTGTGAAGCAGAAATTTGATGGCTCTCTTAACATATAGAAAGCACGACTAGTTGCTAATGGTTACTCACAACAATATGAAACTGATTATGGTGAGACATTTAACCCTGTTGTAAAGCCAGTCACAGTCCGTCTAGTTCTCAGCATTGCGGTCTCTTGTTCTTGGCCAATCAAGCAACTTGATGTTAAGAATGTGTTTTTACATGGTTCACTTGATCAATAAGTGTATATGGAACAACCTCAAGGATTCCTGGATCCTCGTTATCCTATCATGTTTGCTTATTCCACAAGTCTCCTTATGGTTTGAAACAAGCTCCTCGTGCATGGTTTCATCGCTTTGCTGCATTTCTCTTGGATATTAGATTCAAATCTTCATATTCTGATCATTTAATGTTTATTAAGCAATCCTGTAATGGTATTCTCATCTTATTGCTATACATTGATGATATAATTATCACTGGAAGTGATACTGTTGGTCTTTGCAATCTTCTGCCTACCCTTCAAAAAGAATTTTCTATGACATATTTAGGGGACTTACACTATTTTCTTGGTCTGGAAGCTACAAGAACTAAGGATGGTTTGGTTATAACTCAAAATAGATACACATTGGATCTTTTGAAACGGGTTGATCTTTCAGATTCAAAGCCGTTCTCTACTCTTGTTTCTCCTCGTTCTAAACTGTCATCAACTAATGATGCTTTGTTTCCTGACATTACATTATGTCACAGCTTGGGTGGAGGATTACAGTACCTTAACATGACACGAACTGGCATCACTTATGCAGTTAATCCGGTTTAGTCAGTTAATGCATTGACCAACTCGGTCTCACTTTCTGGATGTGAAGCGTATACTTTAGTATCTAAAGGGCACACATGGCCATGGAATCCTCTTTTGGCGCAACAATCCTATGCAGCTCAACGCTTTTTCTGATGTCGATTGGGGAGGTGATCCGGATACTTCTCGCTCTACTTCAGGTCATTGCATTTTCTTAGGAAAGAACCTTATTTCATGGGGATCTAAAAAGCTGTATCTTCTACATCTGCTTAACTTACATGGATTCAATATTTGCTACATGATCTTGGTTCATCTTTAGAGCAGTCACCAATTCTCTATTGCGATAATATCAGTGCTACTTATCTTGTTATCAATCCCATTCAGCATTCCAGATCCAAGCATATTCAAATTCCTTATATTTTTGTCAGAGAGCGTATATCATCAGGACATCTTCAATTGTGTTATTTTGTTGGCGCAATGCGGAAGTGTGATGGGTTTATGGAAATGATTTGGGAAGAGAGTTTGGGAAAAGAGGTTGGTTAATTGAAAGTGAGGCTTTGATTAATTTGGAAATGAAAATGTTTACAAGGGAAATTTAGTGTAGCTCTTTGGCTCACTATGTTTTTACAAGGAGGACTCTTTGGCTCTCACTCTAACTCTCACTCTTACTACTTGGTTACTCACTTGAGTTTTTGATTGGTTTTCAAATGACCCGTCCACTGCCTATTTATAGGCATAACATGACCGCCTAATGAGAACTTTCCAGAGAAAGAATTCTCTAGAAATTATTCACCGAACACTCTAGTTATATCCAAGTTCACTAGCTACTCTAGCTTAATCTAGACTATTCTTACATTTCTAGATTTTTCTCTACTGACGTCACCCGTAGACAATTGATAATTGCCTAGACCATTCTAGAGTTTCTTGCCGCACAGACTTGGCGTTGACCAGTCTTGATTATTCTAGATATTTCTAGATTAAAATAAATCACAAATTAGTAAATATCTTTAACAATTTTGCTATTGCACATCAACTTGTTGATTTGTTTACCAAGGGATTATCCACTACGAGATTTCGTTTTCTTTGTAGCAAGCTTTCACATTGTCTACCACCGCGTATAGCTCGAGGGGGTGTAGAATACAGTCCAATGTATATGATCTGGTCCATATATAGTCCATACATATAGTCGGTTTACTTGTAAAGAGTCCAATGTAATATTATGTCCAATAAGCTCAATATGTATACATCCTCTGGCACCCTAATTGGGTTAAGGGATCTTATACAATTGGTTCACTAAATATATGCGCATCCGATCTATATAAACAGAAGAAGTGTTTATGGAAAAAGCAACTAGCCGGTTGTTAAGGAACTCTCGGCTACTTCTTCGATGGAAGTCTTTGGGATGTGAATATGTATGCAGGAGATTCAAGTACCTGACAAGCTATTTTAGCAGTTAGGGATGATCTTAAACAGGTATGTTTGTGGCTAGCTGATGATGGTAGAGATATAAATGTCTGGCGTGACCCCTGCCCCTGGATCTCCCATTACTGCTTTTAGGCCTGAATATGTAACTTCTCAGGTTAATGAGTTAATGAGAATTAGTGGCAGTGGTGCTCTAACTTGGAACTATGAGCTAATGCTATCTTGGCTATTCACGTTACAGGTAGTGCCGAGAATGACAAGACTCGTCTGGAAACCTACCCTTTCAGGTGAGTTTACCCCCAAATCTTTCCAAAAACTCATTTATGATGGTCAAACCAAGCTTCATCCAGTTTTAATGATCCTTCTCCATGGAAGAAACTATGGCAAGTCAAAAGTATTGCACCAAGAGACAAGAGTTCAAGTTTTTATTTGGTGCATCCTTCACAGCGGAGTTGGTTGCAGGAAGTACATCAATAGGTTTATACAATATGTAGAACCAAACTGTTGGTTTTGTCTAGATCAGGAGGATTTAGAGCATTTACTACTCCATTGTCAGAGAGCTAGAGCAATTATGTTTGCTTCTGCTGTTGGTCTTAAAACTGAACATTTAGTGAACACTACTATCAAGGATTTGATAGCTGGATGGTTAGTTATGAGGGACAGGTTCAAGACTTTCTGTCAAGGTGCCAACCTCCTATGGGAAATATGGAAGTCGAGAAATTTGATGATTTTGACAAGCAGCAACAAATACAAATGATTTTATTTGAGGCTAGCAAGCTTTTTATAAGCATGAAAATCAAGGCCAGGTTGCGTCTGCAGTAGCTAATACACCAAGGTCTCAATGGTTTCCTCCCCCAGTTGATGTGATTAAGCTATATTTTGATGGTGCTGTAAAGACCTCAAAGTCTGCTGGAGCAATCGTAGCTAAGAACTTGGAAGTTTTCTCACTGCAGCATCAACTATATTACAGCAGAACGACCCACTTGCAGCCAAGACACAAGGAGTATTATTAGCACTCAAGCAGTATCATCATCGAGCAAGATTGTCTACAGTTGATCATGCTGTTAAACAACGGCAAGTCGGTGGTTTTATGGATAATCAGGCTCCTAACTGGAAATCAATGCTCCATCGGCGTCGTGACAATTTGATTCTGTGATCTACGCCCATGTATATCGAGATGCTAACTCACTAGCACCCAATCTCACTGAGTATGCCATGAGATGAATCTCTGGTGGACATCTCCAACACCTCCTCTCTTTGCTCTCAACTTGTTGAATAACTTTTAGTTTTTCTCCTCTTTTGCCTCGTGAATATAAAAATAAAAATTTAAAAAAAAAAAAAAAAATCGAAGAAGTTATTGATATTAATCGTTGCTCCAAAAATTGGGTACTATCTCTACATAAGTTTGGCTAGTCTAAATAATGGAACTATTGGGGACCGCAGTTCCAAACATACTTAGATTTTGTTAACTAAAGACATTTTTCTTATAATAACATGTCCATGTACCGTCTGTATTTCTTATAGGAACAAAATCTATCAATTATCCATGCCAGTAATAATTACGACAGCACAAAAGAACAACACTTATCTTATGTCTTGTCGGCAAAAGATACTACAGTATATTTTTTAAGAGGGAAAACAGCTAAATATAACATTACTCATTTATCACGTCTTGTCAGCAAAAGATGCTAGGCATCAAAGAGTTCGTCTATTCGGGTTGGACCAATCTCAGAATAGTCAGGAACATTGTGCTTATCCCAAGGGAAATCATCGAGATTGAAATTCATTACTTGGTCATCCTGCTTGCCTGCTCCTGGGGTATAAGGAGGTTCCCTCACCTGCCATTCAATAGTCCGAGGATGCCAAACACGCCAACCCCTCATACCAGCACCACCAGTTGTGAAAGCATCTCCTAGGGCATAAGTAACTTCTGCCACCTGCCATTCAAAAGTGCGCATTTTTCAGTTGGAGATAACAAAACAGGTATCAAACACAAAACCACAATAGTACTTAGAATGGTTGCAAGTTAGAGGACGACAACAATAACAACTATGACCTAACCAAGGGAGGAATGTGATACTATTTTTACAATCTAGTTACAAATCCATAGGGATTAAAAACTTACAGCAATAAGACATTTAAGAGTTCCTCAACAAGAATAAAAATGGTCGTAATCAAACAAGAATGCCAAATGAGATTCATTAACAATTCCAAGATTCTAAAATACGACTTCAGATTTTCATGCTCAGTCAGAGCCACATGTGAGCATAATCTGCAAGGCCAAATAGCAAACACAAAACCAGTGGACACAACAACAAGACATACATAAACTAGGACTGTTCACCCTACTAATTTGACGGATCAGTTGAATAATGATGTAAAAATTTCCACTTTAACAGAATGCAGTTCCACTTTTATTCGAGTTTTTCAGTAGCTTATGTAATTCTTGAAATTTTTCCAGTAGCCTGATGACTCATGGTACTAAAAACATATTAGAAATCGTTTGATTCTAGTGGACAAAGTCAAAATAAGAAGTATTTGATTCTAGTGGACAAAGTTAAAAGATAGAGCATATACCGCTTCATGCATGTCTACAAATTCAACTAGGACGCTTTCCCCAACTTTCAATAGTTGATTAATCGACAGCCTAATTTGATCCACTCGATTGTTTGTGGCAGTGTCCAACGATTTAACCTGTAGTACACTCAACTTAGATGAAGACATGTAAGAAGAATCACGATCGTATAAGCTGGTGAGAAAAGATTGCGTACGTACCCCGTGTCTGACTGTTTTATTGTAGCTTTCACATATACAATCCAACCGGAGATTAATTAGAGATGATTCAAATATAATTCTCCACAAAGCGATACATCCAAGTGGAGAGCCTCCGCCGGTAAGATCAGAACGCCTGACTGAATTTAGTTTCTCTACTGCTTCATTTATCAGCTCTGATGTTTCCTTGGCAGCCTCAGAAAACGTAGGCCAAAGGGTGTCCACATTCGGATTTCCTCGCTTGTCAGACATTTTGACTACATCTACAAAACATCTAAGCAGCGTTTCCACGACAGATTTTTTTTTAACGCCTTGCTCCTGGAGATTTTTTATGCGGCCTCCAAATGCATCTAATGATTTCTTAGTATACCAAACTAATTGAAACGGGTCAGCAGAATCGGAAATAAGTTCATGACGAAGATACCTATCCAACAATTCCTAGACCAGAAACTCAATAGTTTAGAAAAAAAAAAACGGATACTAGTTTATAACATTCAAAGGTCTCAATGAGAACAAACAGGAAAGATATGTACAATACCTTTGATTCCTTGAACGCTGGAATAAAAACCAAGATGATGTCAAGAATCTTGTTGGATTCATGGATAGATGAGCGACTGGAAAAAGGGGAATCCTTGAGTTTCTTCAGCAACCAAGCCGATTCACGTAACATGGTAAACAGACTATCAAATAGGTGCTGAAATATCAAAACAAGGGTAAGTAAATCGGAATTAGCGGAGATACTTACTGATTCAGCGGGATAAAGATGTACCTTTTGTTGCCACATGTAGGAGTCCATGGCGAAGGAGTCCATGTAGGGCCACATATCAGAGTCCACGGTGTGCATGGAAAGGATAAGAGGACACTTGTGCCTATCTCCATCATCATCAACAGCATTGGAAGAAATTGCAACAGCATCCAAGTTTCTCAATTGTTCCAGATGCACAGAGAAACTATATGCAACAAACCGCTGCTCCTTCTGTATCTTGATGAGGTCATCGAGGAAAGACTCCAACAACCGAGCCTTTAAAGCGGAACAGACATGCCACATCATAAAAATATGTCACATCCTATCCTATATACCAAAGTAAAGCCAAGATGCCATTTCGAGCAGTAAATATTAATTACCTGCTCTCGCCTGAAATCATCGCCAGATTCTGATCGAATTCTTTTCAGAAGTTTCATCAACCACAAGCTCCCTTCATAGTATTTATCTGCAATAACCAATGGGGACGCCTCAAGAAACAACCATGTATTCGGCTGGTACCCAATACTGATGTCATTATCCTGTACCCATTAAAAAATATGACAAAATCACGAGACTTGAGGCTGAAATAAAGGCAGAGATGCGAGGTATAAACAAAAGTTGAACTTAGTTGCATACCTTATCGGAGGCATACTTGTCCAGGCCACACATTTCTAAGATGTAAAGAAAAGTAGAGAATGACCTCCTGTCATCGTACCTTCTGTGGACATCCGTCCAGTCATCTGTATAAAATGCTGCTTCTTGGAGAAACATCTTACGTGAAACCTCTAAATCTTGTTTCTTGATTTGAGATCTCGAACATATAAGAGGTTTTCGGGAAGGATAATGTGCAACAGAGACATTTAAATTTGCAAAGTATGCGTCTATCCATGAACCTTTGGATAGTGGCTTGAATTTAGGCTTTGGATGTTTTGCAAGTTCTTCAAGTTCAAGTCTTTTCTTTTCTATGATTCTGTCTATCCATGTCTTCTCATCCGTCATGGTAGCTCAAAAAATCAGAGCTATTGCTTACTTGTTTGTTTAACCAATAATAACCTGCAGAAAACCGAGTTTCAGAGTTTTCTTTTTGACAAATAATGAAACAAGAGAAACATAGTGGTGTAATAAGGGCACGGCTTGGTTTACAATAATAAGTACCAATTGTTAGACTCACTGAACTAGCTGTTCTAAAGATGATGTCTATCGTATCTCACATCTGTTTCATGATTGTATAAGGCCTCAAGAAATAGATGACATTGATTATGAATTTCACTCTTAATCAAGTTGAGTTGCCTTATTGTCGTTAACTATAAGAGGCTGATGAATTTCCAGATTAGCAAGCAGTTTGAGTTGTTAGAAACGAAAGCCAAAGCCAGTTGTGAACCATAGGTTTAAGAGTATATCCTATATATGCATCAACATCCTCCATTATCAATCATAAGATGTACGGACTTTACCAACATAAATAACACATTAGATCCAATTCAATTCAAGGATCAATTCAAACAATCAGCTAAACTACTACAAAAATCTCATGTTGGATCAAAATCCATAAGAAACCTAAATCCCAACAATAAACATTCTGAAATTTGATTTCGCCAAAAAATCAGCATGGTTTTTTCACCTCGAACATGGAACTACAAAATCTCATACAGATGAACAATCAGTTGGATTAAAACAATAACCTAACCAATAAAGTTAAACATACAGATCGAAACAATTCCAGTTTAAATCAAACTGAGTTTAGAGAGATTCGAAACTCACCGTTCTTAATTCCTTCGTCCGCCGAGAGCAAAGAGGGGTTTCTTGTAGCTGGATCTCTCTCCATATACAAAATGATAAGTTCTGCGGAAAAGTTTTGACGCAAACTAGAAAAACCTAAGAGATAAGGAATCACTTTATGGGCCTTGGACCTTGGTCCAAATCCTGAACGACTTTACTTCTCAACGGGTCCGGTTCCTCCCATAACCAGACCCAAATCAAAATTTATGAGTACCCCGAAGCCGAATAAGGGTTCTACTTCTATCCATATTTTTTACCACTTTGTCTGAAAGCTGAGACGTAGGCATGTGGGTGCAGATACAATATACACAAATCTCTGTTGCCTTAGGCCTATTCCTATGCACATGCCAAAAAAATGGTATTTGGCATACCAGGTGGCATGGCAAACCATTTGCTCCACTATGGGAAAATCACGGAGCGAGCGATATTAACAATATCGTTGGCGATAAAGTCTTTATCGTTGGAGATAATAATTATATCGCCAACGCTATTAACTCTAGTGCGAATGGCTAGTTCTTCATCGCTATAAATATGTAACTTTCAAACTCAAAACTTACCCCAAATTTTTTACACAAAAATTTTTCTTCTTCTCAATCTATTCTCTATTTCTCAATCTAATTTATTTCTTCTATTTTCTCCAAATAGCAAAATTAACCCAACTTGATTCGGCAACGCAACTTTATTTTTCTGGAGTAGTGCCTGAATGTGCCGTTGAGAAGATATGTGATAGATTTAAAGAAATAAGTAAGAAGCAAAGAAGTATCCAAGTTTTGGATATCAACCAAGTCAAACCCGCAACTAAGAGAAGGCAAAGAAAGGTTAAAGGCAAGGAAAATCAAGGCAAAACAAATTTGAAGCCAAAGAAGAAGATAAACAAAGGAGACTCCTTAGGTTTCACCATTCCTTAGATTTGGACCTTCTTGATGAAGTAAAACAAGATACTTAGTAACATCACGACTGATTATAGTGAAGCGATTACTATAATCTCCTCAAAACCCTATCCCAAAAATAACTTGACGAGATTCTTCTGCGAATAAAGTCTCAATACAATGAACATAACTTCTGCAAATACATTCATCTTCCGCAATTGTAAATTTTGGTACTCTCCTCCTAATTCGAACTCTATGATTTTCCGCAGCATGTTGGTTTTATATGAAATCAGCCATGCTCGCATTATTAGCCATGCTCTATGAGGAATTAGAAGATCATAAAAGAATTGGAGATTGAGAAATTCTAGAGAGATTAAGAAATTCCGGTGTGAGTTAAAATGGGATTGAAATCAGGTATTTATAGGGGGGAAATGGTAGCCGTTGGATGAAGATCTGATAAGCTACTATCATAGAAGCGAGCGACGCTTGTTGTTGATGTCGAGTTAATGACCATCGAGAGATTAATTGACCATCGAGCGGCGAGAACTATCGCTCGATGGAAACTCTGTCGTGTATGCCTATATGCCGGGAAAAACATATTGGCATATGAGTTTGCGATTTGGCATACCCATAGTGGGTGCATATATGCCAAATATCATGTTTTGTCACGTGCACGGGAATAGGCCTTAAGAATGAATTATGTTATAGGGGCTCCAAACATTGGGTTTTGAGGCCCAGAGGATGACAAAATCGGGTTATGAAATAGTAATCAACAAAACCACATACCCAATTATTTTTTGTAATGTTTAAAATGCCCACCATGAATTATAAAATTAAATCTAAAATCTATTATCTTCTCCTTCTCTTTTCATTCATAAATCATGATGAAGATGATGATCATAATTTGGGGGTTTTTAAAAGCAAAAATAAATGATGAGTTTTCTTAGTTTTTTCTTTTTATGATCGTCATCTTCTACGAGAGATTATCTTTATTTCGCAGATCCAATTTTGTAAAGGTAATATCACTGACACTTTTATCCCGGAAAATAGTTAAAAGATACTTTTACGAGATTTGTTCGTTGATCTCGCTTAACCTCGATTAACCACGTGGCGAGTAGTTTTTCTGTACCTACAACAATCTTCACAAGTCGTTTTACTTCTCAACTGCAGTGTTAGTTGGGGCACATGTAAGAGTTTTTACACTTCATCTTTAGCAGTGCCCAAAAAGTATTGCTATGTTTTTGTTTTACCTGTCTCAGGAGGTCCCCATACAACTTTGACAGAATTTTTGAGATCGCATTCACTCGACAATAAGGAGTAGCATTGCTTCGTGTTGTGTCACATTCAGATTGAAAGAAAAAAAAGATTGAAAGAAAGTAAATCTTCATATAATTCCTTTATCATCCCGAGAACAGAAGGGACAGTCACTCCCAACCTATTAAAACACATATTGAACAGAACAGGTGATTCACATTAAAATTTTACCGAATGATGCCTCACTTGTAGACCTACTAATACGAAACTAAATATTAGGATACGTGGTAAACTGCACTAAATATACCTGGACATTTATAAGGTCTTGGAATTGCAATGGGGAAAGAGAGAGAGATCAGGATTCTTAGAGCACACATTCGTCAAGACTTGAACATCAAAAAAAAAAAGAGTGTAGTTAATAAACTCTATCCCAATGGGGAATAAAAATGCACCATTAATTAGTTGATTAACATCATAGATGCAATGTTCTCTTTGGATGGATACCCTTATTATAAGAACACTATTAAGTTGTATTGAATCTGTTAAAGAAAAAAAAAAAAGGGAGAGAGTGATACTTATAGTATCAGTTACAGGAGAAAAGAGAGAAAGTAACAGATACAGGTAAGAATGAGCTGCCACAGTACAACTCATAATACAGGCGTCACAATATTACAGGTACAATCATCTAACAGAATTGTAGGATGAGCTGTAAGCTGAGATGGAGTCTTTGTTTCTCTTACAGCTGGAGTCTTTCTTTCTTTTACAGGCCCCCTCAAACTGAACACTGTCAAAGTGTAAAAGTTTTCCTTGCAGTCTACTGAACAATGTTTTAGGTAAGCCCTTGGTGTATAGATCTGCAATATTCTATAGAGAATGAACATATCTAACTACCAAAAAACCAATCATAACTAAACTTCTGACAGAATGACAGTGTTATGTACCTACGGGCTTCATGTCATTGGGCTTTACTCTTCTAGTCTTTACTGCTTTACTTTTCCTGTGGCCTGTTTCTTAAATTGTAAGGGGCTTAATTGTCCTTGAGGGAATAAGTGGATTAGGTTAAGGGATCAACGAGCATTGGTTGTTGGATCACCAATAGGGAGTAGAGAAGATATTTATCGTGAATGATTGGTTCTGTCTGAACCAGAGAATGAAAATATACATTTGAGGCTCTATCCCTTGTGGAAGAGAAGGTTATTGTCTTTGTAGTGTCAAATCTCTAGTCGATTCACTACATTTGGTATCAGACTATTGATAGTGTGTACCTGAATTATGACAGGGGGAGGCGATCAACCATCGACAGTAAAACAGGTTGTTGTTATTCAACAACAACATTCCGATCGATTATCAGTTTTGGAAGATAAACTTCAGGGTCTAAATTCTGAAATTGGTTTAATTAAAGACACTATGGGGGTTCAATTTGTTGTTCTCCGTAAGCATTTAGGTATTCCTCCCATTACCGAGTCACCGGAGTCGAACGTAGCGGAGCCTCAACAACCAATTCTGCGTCTCACTTCAGGTAACCTTCTTCGTCATCCTAAAATCGATTTTCCCCGTTTTGATGGTAGCAATCCTCGAGGATGGATTAGGAAATGCGAACGATTTTTTCAGCTCAATTCTGTGGATAATTTAAAACGTGTTGACCTAGCTTCCATTCACTTTGATAGCAAAGCTAATTCATGGTTCTAAGATTACCAAGAGGGTCACACAATTCTCACTACGGGAAAAATATACATCTACAACTGGAGATTTACAACTCTTCGCTAAACATCGTAGAAAGTCCTATGTTTTACAACTGGTTTCAAAGGAAGAGTTTTCGTATATCATCACTGCCAACCCTTAGGAAACAAGGGGTTGCGCTAAGAAAACAAACGACAACTCCTTAAGCAAAAGAGTTGTGACGAGATTTAGCTATAACAACTCTGTTCCATAAAGGTAGTGACTAAGCCTATCACAATTTTCACAAGAGTTGTTGAAGAACACCAAAATATGATGATGAAAAAAAGTGTTAGAGGCGAGATTCGAACATGAACCTACTGCATGGAAGTGTAGCTCATCAACCATCCTTACAGTTCACAAGTTTTGGTTTTTTTTCTTTTTGTTTAATAAAAACGTATAACAACACTTACAAGTGTTGTTGAAGTAAAAATATAGAATGTTGAACCCTGAACTATAACAACTCTGTTCCATAAAGGTAGTGACTAAGCCTATCACAATTTTCACAAGAGTTGTTGAAGAACACCAAAATATGATGATGAAAAAAAGTGTTAGAGGCGAGATTCGAACATGAACCTACTGCATGGAAGTGTAGCTCATCAACCATCCTTACAGTTCACAAGTTTTTTTTTTTTTTTTTCTTTTTGTTTAATAAAAACGTATAACAACACTTACAAGTGTTGTTGAAGTAAAAATATAGAATGTTGGAAAAAATGAGGTTAGAGGGGACATTTGAACATGAATCTACTGCATGAAAGTTTAGCTCATCAACCATCCTTACTGTTCACAAGTTTTGGCTATTTTTTTTTTAAATAAAAATGTATAACAACACTTATAAGTGTTGTTGAAGTTAAAATATAAAACGTTGGAAGAAATGAGGATGGGGGGATTTGATCCTCAGCCTCCTGCATGGAAGCCTACACCACTAACCATACCTACACTATCACATGTTCTGTCAAATTTGTGGTTCTTTAATATACTAACATTATGACAACCCTTCATAAGAGTTGTAAAACAAAATGTAATGCTCAAAAATAATGCTCGGTGGTGAGCCGCAAAGCGCCTTGTGAAGCCTTCTCTGTAAACAATCACATACATTTTTCTTTGTAAACAATCACATACATTTTTCTCTCTTTAAGCATTGGCATCGCATAAGCCAAGTACTTCTCAAACTGCTCTCCTATTGCTTGGCAAAATATGGCACATTCTGCAATCACAACAACTTCACCAAAGAGGGTTAAGTTCAAAAATGTAACTGCCCTTCCAAAACCATATAACTCAAATTTCAAAATAATAAGTTCCAAAGTCAACACATATCCTCAGTAGATTAATGATCGATCTGGGTAATAGACCTTTGAGAAATCAATGGAGGTGGTAAGTCTTCAACTCTGTGTAAGATTACTTGTTGGTGATGATGAAGTTGGTGAAGAAATCTCCTGAGATGACGAAGCTGAGATTGATGTAGTTGAAGACGATATTAATTAACATAGTTGTTGGAGTTGGAGACGATGCAGGGGGAGATGGTGGTGATTTCAGTGAAGACGACGGAGAGGGAGATGAAGTTGCATCTCTGTGAAGGAAAAAAAATGTTTGAAATGGAAAAGGAAAGAATAGATACGATGGTAATATGGAAAATAGAAAAAAAAAAAAAAATTAACGGACGGCTTTAGATGTAAATGGATGGTTGAGATGAAAGTTTTTCTACATCCCCTTCCACAACTCTTAAGAAAAGTCGTCGTAAAGATATAACAAATTTTTCTCACTTATGCATAATTTTTCTTACTTCTGCAAAAAAATTCTCACTTCAGCAAAAAACTATTTTGTTTTCCGAATCCGCAAAATTTTTCTCACTTCTGCAAAAAAAAAAAAAAAAAAAAAAGGGTTAAATCACTAACTTAGGGTTATTGAGATTGGGTAGAAATATCTGAAAATGTTTCCAGGACCAAAATCGTGAACCAGGAAGTTCGAAGTTATTGAGAATATTCCCATGGAATCTTACCCGTAAATGGTTGGATTGATCGTTTTTGCGAACTTTCAGACTTATATAGTAGTTTGCTCCTGGCCAGGTTTCAATCGCTAAGCCATTTTCTTTCTCGAAGTTAAGAATTTATGTGTATTTAAGGTTTCGGAGAATATTCCCATGGAATCTTACCCGTAAATGGTTGGATTCATCTTTTTTTGCGAACTTTCAGACTTATATAGTAGTCCGCTCCTGGCCAGGTTTCGATCTCGGAGCCAGTTTCTTTCTCGAAGTTGACAAATTTGTGTGTGTTTAAGGTTTTTGAGAATATTCTGATGGAATCTTACACGTAAATGGTTGGATTCATCGTTTTTGCGGACTCTCATACTTATAGTAGTCCGCTCCTGGCCAGGTTTCGATCTCGAAGCCATTTTCTTTCTCGAAGTTGACGAATTTGTGTGTGTTTAAGGTTTCAGAGAATATTCCCATGGAATCTTACCCGTAAATGATTAGATTCATTTGCAAACTTTCAGACTTATATATTAGTCCGCTCCTGGACAGGTTCGATCACGGAGCCAGTTTCTTTCTCGAAGTTGATGAATTTGTGTGTGTTTAAGGTTTCTGAGAATATTCCGATGGAATCTTACTCGTAAATGGTTGGATTCATCTTTTTTGCGGACTCTCATACTTATAGAAGTCCACTCCTAGCCAGGTTTCGATCTCAGAGCCAGTTTCTTTCTCGAAGTAGACGAATTTGTGTATGTTTAAGGTTTCTGAGAATATTCCCATGGAATCTTACCCGTAAATGGTTGGATTCATCATTTTTGCGAACTTTCAAACTTATATAGTAGTCCGCTCCTGGCCAGGTTTCGATCTCGGAACCAGTTTCTTTCTCGAAGTTGACGAATTTATGTGTGTTTAAGGTTTCTAAGAATATTTCGATGGAATATTACCTGTAGATGGGTGGCTTCATCGTTTTTCCGACTAATAGTAGTCCACTCGCGGCCAAGTTTTGACCTCGGATCCAGGTTCAGTATCGAAGTTGACGAAAAGGGATGTGTTTAAGGTTTCGGGGAGTATTCTAATGGATTCTTACCTGTACATGGGTGGATTCATCGTTCTTACGAAGTTTTCGACTTATAGTAGTCGCGGCTAGGTTTGAAACTCGGAGCTAGGTTCATTATCGAAGTTGACGAAAATGGGTGTGTTTAATTAAGGTTTAAGGGAATATTCCTATGGATTATATGCCATCATGCTAAGTTTGAAGTCAGAACCCTCTCAGAGCTCATGGTTCATAGATTGTATGCCATTATACTGAATTTGAAGTTCGAATCGACATCGAGCTTCGTATTTATTAATTTTGATGACGTATCATGCTAAGTTTGAAGTCATAACCCTCTCAGAGCTTCTTGGTTCATAGATTGTATGCCATTATATTGAATTTGAAGTTCTAATTGACATCGAGCTTCGTATTTATTGATTTTGATGATGTATCATGTTAAGTTTGAAGTCAGAACCCTCTCAGAGCTTCGTGGTTCATAGTTTGTAAGTCGTTATACCGAATTTGAAGTTCGAATCGACAGTGAGATTCATATTCATCGATTTGATGATGTATCATGCTAAGTTTGAAGTCAGAACCCTCTCAGAGCTTCGTGGTTCATAGATTGTATGTCATTATACTGAATTTGAAGTTTTGAATCGATATCGAGCTTCATATTTGTCGATTTTGATGATGTATTATGCTAAGTTTGAAGTCAGAACCCTCTCAGAGCTTCATGGTTCATAGATTGTCTGCCATTATACTGAATTTGAAGTTTGAATCGACATCGAGCTTCATATTTATCGATTTTGATGATGTATCATGCTAAGTTTGAAGTCAGAACCCTCTCAGAGATTCTTGGTCCATAATTTGTAAGTCGTTATACCGAATTTGAAGTTCGAATCGACATTGAGCTTCATATTCATCGATTTTGATGATGTATCATGCTAAGTTTGAAGTCAGAACCCTCCATTATCATGCTAGGTTCATAGATTGTATGCCATTATACTTAACCCTCTCGGAATCTTCACCTGGCTCTAAACCTACAAATGTTTCTCATATTACCCTTAATGACCTCTTCCACTAAGTCAGAATCTTCAATAGAGCTATAAACCTACAAGTGTTTTTCATATTATCCTTAATAACCTTCTCTACTAACTCAAAATCTTCACCGGAATCCTAAATCTACTGATATTGTTCATATTATCCTTAGTGACCTCTTCCACCAAATCGGAATCTTCACCGAAGCTCTAAACATACCAATATATGTTATATTATCCTGAATAAACCCCTCTACTAATGGAGAATCTTTATCAGAGTCATAAACCTATCAATATTGTTCATATTATCCTCAATGTCGCCTACTATGTCGAAATATACACCTGAGCACTAAACTTACCAATGTTTGTCAGATTTTTTTATTGATCTCTTCCACTTATAAGTCCGAATCTTTAACGAAACCCCTAATATATTGACATTAAGTTTTGAATCTTGTTTAATTGAAAGAAAATAACAATTCTTGATTTCATTTCTGATTCTTCTGATTCATTCTTATATATTTTTCGGATTTATATATAATCAGAAGGTCGATAACAATATCCAAATTTATTCTGATTTATATGTAGGGGGGTATGATCCGTTGACATGGTTATAATGACATAATCTTGACATGGTGGCACCTTTTTCTCTAAAACATCTAAACGACGATTAATTCGAAGCTAAGATTTTGGTGACATGTTCCTCCTATAAAACTCTACATTCCTACCAAAAATGAGAGTATTTTGAAATACAAAACTTTGGATTTTGGTCGTACGAAGGTTCAAAAGAAACACACTTGTGTTCAAAAGAAACACATTTGTCTTAATATGATGAGAATCCATTACTATTTGTCTACCGTTGATAAATCTCCGCAATCTGTATGAGAATCAATCTCCACCGTCCAATTTTTTTTAAACAAAAATCGAACTTTTTTTCTCCTCTCACTTTCCTCTTTCTCTTCTTTCCTTTCTCTTTCTCAGTCCGTTCTCTCCTCTCTAACTCCGCCTTAACTAAAACCTCTCATAACAAATCCTTGTTCATAACCCTAAAAATCCTTGAATCCTTGTTAATCCGTGAATCAAAAACCAATCCTAAATCGAAAAAAAGCCTCTAATTAAAACTTTCATAACCATAAAAATTTGATATTGTCCCTGAAATAAAAAGAACCCTTTTTCTGTGATAATAATTGTTCTTCGATCTATTAGCCAACGATTGAGGTATAATCCCGAGCTTAATTTTTTGTTGTTTTTGATGATCTTGTTTGATTTTGATCTAAAATGGTTTGTTCTGTACTCTTTCTCAGGCAAAAGAAGAATTAATGAACAAGAAGAAGACTATTGGAGCTTCAAAAATGTATAGTTTCATGAACCCTAACGTTGTCTATCTTCTTTGTTGCAATAGATGTTCAATTTTTGTTTTTATTTGTTTTTTTCATCTCGATCTTAAACTAGGGTTTTTCGATTTGGGGATTTTCTTACTCTGTCGGTGAAGATGATCATTGGCTTCCTAGATTTAAGTAAATACCGGTCTGATATATCTATTCAAACTTATAGAATTTGTGTTTGTCTTTGAATAACCAATTTCATATGGTTTTGATGTTTTTTTTTTTGTTGATTTTTCCAGATGATTGATGAAATGCGTATAACTGAAAGATCAAACCAGTAAGAGATTGAAGGATGCTTTCGTTGCGAAAGGCGTGCTGATTGTGAAAGATAAAGTTAGGGTTTATGTTCAAAGTATGGAGAAAGGTGGGTTGTAGAAGGAAGAATTGGAACTTAAGAATAAGAATGTGGTGAAGTGAAGAGTATGGCAACTGCTGTGAAGAAGGATGTTGTTGATGCTACTGCAGCCGTGCCGTCTAGTGAGAAAAAAAAGGAATGGAAGAAGGGGTTTAAGAAGATTATTTTGAAAGAGAAGTATAATTGTAGGACAAAGGATTTGGTTGAGATTTTGATGGATGAGAATAGATGGAAGGGTTTTATGCAGTGTAATGCGAAGATAAGTATGGAAGTTGGTGGGGAGTTTAGTTTGTTTGATGGGTCTATTACTGGGATTAATAGACCCATTTTCAGCCAAGCACATTCATACAAGGTTGATATGAAACATGTTCATAAGTCTCATTTTCATGCAAAGAAGTATGTTCATTCTTCATTGCCTAAACCCATTGTGGAAGCTTGTTGAAAAGTTTTGGGCTCAACTAAAGATTCCAAAATAACATTAAATGCAACAGGGATTGGGTGCTTAATATGGCTATGAGCAGCAAAATTAGAGTCTAGAGGTTTGGATTTATTAATGCCAGACTTAGACCTAGTATGCATGCTAGTGGAATCACTACCATTTGCATCAATGTCATGTAAAGAAGGCAAAGATACTGGAGATACCTGAGCTGGAGAAGTATCAGTTATGGTAGCAGAAGAAGCATCACAAGCAGAAGAATTATCATGTATCACATGTGCAGAAATATCAATTGACGAAGGATCAGTCAAATCAGCTTCAACATGTGTATGTCTGAGATTGCCAATTGATGTCCAGTAGAGGTACTATATGGAAATACAAGTTCATTAAAGATAACATAAATAGTTGTATGAACTTTCTGAGTGTATGGATCATAGCACCTATATCCTTTATGATAGGGATGTATCCTAGAAAAACACAAGGAGTTGATTTAGGACTCAACTTGTCCTTCCTAATATGAGCAATATTAGGAAAACATAGACAACCAAATATCTTCAAAAAGGCATAGTTAGAAGCTTGCCAAATAACACTTCATAAAGACATTTGTAAGATAATAACTTTATTGGAGTCCTATTAACGAGATAGGAAGTCGTTAAGAAAGAATCAAACCGTAATCTCTTTTGGAGAGAAGCTCTAAAATAAAGTGTGTTACCCATTTCTGTCATATGTCTATGTTTTCTCTCGCAGCTCCATTCTGCTGATGTATGTTAGGACAAGAAAATATCTAAAAGTCCCCTTAACCAACTCATAAGCACAGTCAGTTTGAAATTCTTTAATTGTTGAATCCAATAATTTTTCCATTGATTGCTTAAAAAATCTGAAACATGAAAGACTATTAGACTTACATTTCATTGGATAAATCCAAGTAAACTAGCTGTAGTCATCTACAAACAAAATGTAGTACATATATCATAGTGTAAAAGTGATGTAGGACATCCGTTAGATTTAGGATTTCTATTCTTATTATTAATTATTATTATTTTAGGTAATTCTTATTTCTAGAATTTATTTAATTTAAGAAGTTATTTAATTTTAAAATTACTTTGATTGCAAGTTAGGGTTCTTAGAACTAGAGTTAAAAGTCTTCCTTATAAATAGGAGACAAGTCCTTTGTAATAATCATACATTATTATAAACCAATATTGAGATTTCTCAACATTTTTCTACTTTACTATCAAAATTCTTTATTCATGCTTCCGTTCTGCATTAAAAAGGAATTGGAGCTGGTCCCCAACTATCACAATGGACTAAAGCCAAAGGTTTAGTTGAACTTGAACTAGAAAGTGCAAAAACATTTACTTTTTCCCATCTGACATGAACCACAAACAACATCAAATTTGTTGTTGGAGAGTCTTATTTTTGCAGAGGATTCAAGTTTCTTGATGATTTTTGTAGTTGGATGACCTATCTTTGATGCCAAATGTTTGGAGTTGCCAAAATAGAAGTAAGAACAAAATTGTAAGCTGACTGAAGAAGCTTTCTTGTTGATGCTTGTAATGGATAGAGACTGTCTTGCACCACTCCTCAGGCTAATACTTGCTTATTGTGAATGGACTTAATTTCATAGCCCCAAGGAAAGAATTCAAATAAGCATTTATTATCAGCAGTAAATTTTGCAATAGAAAGAAGATTATGCTTGATACTTGGCACGAATAGAACATTATCCAAGACAAAGGAATTTGAACTAGAAGTAGAAACTAATGTATAAGAACCAATTAAAGAAATTGGTAGTAACTTACCATCACCAACCATAACTTGCTCTTCAACAGTAAATTCTTCTTGAGCAGTGAGAATAGAAGAGTCATTTGTCATATGACTAGTGGCACCTAAATCGGGATCCAGACCGGTCCAAGATTATTTGAACTCCAATGTCCTGTTGAAGTAGAACATTCTCTAGTACCATGTGTAGCAGTTGTCCAAGGATTAAAGATTGGTGTTGAAAGTTCCATTCCAGCAAAGGCTTTCTGTGCTTGTGGAGTAGATTGCTTTTTGCTTGTAGAGTACCTGACTCTGCATCTACTAGCAAAGTGACCTAATTTGTTACAAACATTTGGCAGTGATAGTTAAATAGTCAACTCTCTCGATTTGGGTTGAATTCTCCTATTTGAAATGTGGAACCACCATGAGTAGGAGTTGTAGATGAATTACCAGAACGCCTGTAAGCTGTAGATGTATGTGGATTGATAGAAGGAGAATAAGAACTACCACTCGAATGTTGAGAATTTGCAAACTTACGTACACATAATGCAGAATTAGTGGGATCTACAACTACAAGAGAGTAAGATTCTTGTTCTTGATCCTTTAGCCATTGTTCATAATGAATAAGTCTAGCTCTATGCTCAGAGAAAGCAAGAGGAGTTTCTCGATTCTGAACTGTAATAACAAAATGAGCAAACTTTCTTCCTAAACCAGATAGTGTATACATGACTAAGTCCTCATTGGTAGTAGGTTCACCAATTTCAGCCAACAGAAATTGACTTTATTTGTTGAAGAAACTCAAACATAGTAGAGTTTCCTCTCCGAATTGTATGAAGTTGAGATCTCAATTGAGATTTTCTTGCAAAGAACTATTGAGTGAAGATTCTTGAAAGATGATCCCATTTGTCCTTTGCAGTAACCTTTCCAAGCAATTCAGATGCAAGAGAAGAAAGAATTGTAGCGTTGATACAAGAACTAACAAATTGATCCATAGATCTCCATTGAAGAAATTGTGGATTAAGTGTTTGAATATTATTCTGCATCAAGAACTGAGGCAGTTGAGGAATAAATCCATCTACAAGACTGTATAAGTTGGTACTGAGCAAGATCGACGAAAGTTGATCTCTCCGAATCAGAAAATTTGATCCATCAAGCCTTGTTGAGACAAAATTCGAAATATTCTGTAATGGAAGTTGAGGACACCGAAAAAGAGAATGAAATTGTGGTTGTTGTGGTGAATTTGGAGGTGGTGGTGGTGGATTCATCAAACCAGAAAGAGGTGGAAAATTAGATTAATTTAGGGTACAAAAAGCAATGTTGTTGTTGTCGTTGTTGGTATTTGATTGATGTGCAACGGAAGAAGAAGAATTGTTGGTGGTTCTAGGCATGATGGCTTAAGAACAAGGTTGTAAGGATCGATTTAATCATATTTTTGTCTTGGAAGTCGAAATTCCACTCTTGGTATCTGATACCATGTAAGAACATTATTAAATTGTATTGAATCTGTTAAAGAAAAATAAAGGGAGTGAGTGATACTTTGAGTATCAGTTACAGGAGAAAAGAGAGAAAGTAACAGATACGGGTAAGAATGAGCTGTCACAGTACAACTCATGATACAGGTGTCACAATATTAGGATGAGCTGTAAGCTGAGCTGGAGTCTTTCTTTCTCTTACAGATGTAACTGGGATGTTGTGTGTCTGTAGCAGTAAATATGGTGTTGGTTGGTGGTTAGTTTCTTGGCGATCTGGGAGAACATGCATGAGAGGTCAATTGAGGTACATCAAATTTTTAGATGCAGCAACAGATGATGGAAAACCTAACAAACATAGTACTCACAAATACTAACTAGTTCCGGAGGACGAACTTCGGAAACACCCTCTATTTCAGACTTTAATGTGTAAAAATAGCCCCCCTGGAAACAAGCTTCCAAAACTGCCCCCCTTAAATGAAATATACAAATAACACCTTTTTGGGATTTTATAGACATTTATACCCTTATTTAGAAAAGGTCTAAACCTCTTGATTGAGTCAGCTACCACCTCAGCAAATTTTTTTGGCTGAGTCAGCTACCACCTCAGCATATATTTCACCTCGTTATTTAGTCCTCTCTTGTTCTTTCCGTCATTTTTTCAGTTCTCTCCTTCCATCTCCTTCCCTATCCAACTCTTCCTCATTCTTCCTCTTGATTCTCTCTAAGATAAAATCTCTGCTAAGATTGAATTTCATTGATTTTATCCCTAACCCTAGCTCTCCAACCCTTCCCTCATTTTATCTTACTTGTCTCTCGTTTCATCTCGCATTCAATGGGCATTGCAAGATTGAATCTTTCATTTATATGCAGGACAAACGTTGGGACGATTCACAGCAAAACACCAATACCCCATAACATAAAAACCAGAAAAACCAGAAAAAACCCTATATTTTTACATACCCAATTCACCATCTATGAAGAACTAATAAATACGGATAAAAATTAGGTATTTTAAAGAAGAGATTAGGAAGAAGATTTGGATAAATGGAGAGCCAAGAGAGTGCAGGATAGAAAGATATAACCCCAACTTCAAAACCAATGGAAGAAAAAAAAAGGTATGATTTAGGGTTTAAAATTATCTGCCATCAATCTGAAATTAGGATTCAATTTTGTTGGATATGAAATGAAAGTCGGCAATTTTTTGTTTAAGTATTTAAGATTTTGAATGATAAGTGGTTTTCAGAAATTTTGTTCGGTTAATTGAAGATGAGATTTTATCTTTAGATTTTTGGTGTTTGTGAAACTGAATCTTAGTTTGTTTATTTTTATGTTAGTTTCTGGTATTACCATAGATTATCATTTTGTTATTCTGGTGCTACAACATTCTTAAAATTATCATTTTCTGGTTTTGTGATAATGTGTTGTGCTTAGGATGTTTGTTCTTGTGGTTTATCTTTACAAATCAATGGGTATATGGGGGTTAAGTTTTAGAATTTACAATAGACTCTGGGTAATGTGGATTAATCTCATGATTTAGATTCAAGAATTAGGGCACTATAGTAATTGATTTGGTGTATGCTACTTATGCCATTGTCTCTGGTGGTAGGATTAAACGTTAATTGTCATAAGATTTTTTTCTTCTTCTGATGTATGTCCATCAACTATGATTCTTTTGCAACTTAAAACACTGGCGTGTACCTATCTTTAAAATTTGATGCATAAGTGGTTCCTATTGTTATAATTTAAGATGGCATTTATTTGGCTTGTTGAGTGTGAAGGATCTATCCTTCCACTTTTGTATACCAATGATGCTCATAGTAAAAACTAGTTGATTTTTCAATTTGTAACCGCTGCATTGGTTCCGTAGGGATGTGATATCCACGGATAACGCTTTTAATTATGTCATGTTTTGTCTACTAACTCCATCTCTTTGATCTCACATATATAATGCACATTTCATCAACTCATTTCGTCAACTTTTAGTCTTGTTTTCTTTGTTAGCTTGTTTTGGTCAATAGACCTTTCGGATTATTTATCTTTGGTCTTGGTATGTGTGTGTTGCTCGTAGTTTTAGGTAGATAGGAACTTAGTTTTTCTTAATCACTATAACTTTTGTGTGTAGTGTACTTTGAGTAACTAAAGAATATGAATTACTACTATGTTTATTTTTGTAGGTTCCAAGTTATGGGTGCGGAGCGAAGAAGAAGAAGAAGTGTTCTCGAAAAGTGAAATCGATGTTCATGTGGATGAAACATTGTTGGATGCCTTTGTTGAGGACGGAAGAGTGGTATCTACGAGATGGTGTTGAAAGGTAGATAGGTGACATTTAGACTCGTTAAGGCTAACCATTCATTTTAGTGATGTGTCTGGGTCACTTTTTTTTTTTTTTTTTTTATTGTCGGAGATTCACATAAGATATTTCGAGTATAATAATCGGGTAGAAAGCTCGGAGAGTTGAATACCTACTTTTAGATATAGTTTTGAATCTACTTGTTCTAATAGATGATTGTATGGTATAGTGAAATTGTGCCACCGTTGAGCATTCCATGTCAAATGCTGCATTAATAGCCTAGAACCCAAGCTACTGCCTATCTGCGCACTATTTTAAGAAGTTAAATTTGAACAATAACAATAGTTTAGTTATTTATATATAAGAGAAAGTTAGATGCCTCTATGTGAATCCTATTTTTTCCATGTTGCCGCATTGTTGTTTTCTAGGTGTATTTGGTATAAGCCACTTGTAAACGGAAACTAGACCGGTCATTCCTTGAATCACTTTTACAACTCGAGTACAGGTGGTTATTGGATTAGTTGGAATGTACAACTATTTATCCTTTTTTAATGTTCGTGCTTGCGCTCTCAAATACTTAATTCTAAGAACTTGTATGTTGTTATTGGTGTAACTATTTATTTCTATATTGTAGGATATTTGTTCACCCTGCCAGGTACCGGGCTTATACGTGCAAAGTAACAACATACTCAAGCCCGAAGGTTTTGAAGAGGGTGCGTAACTGCTGTCTCTCGCCGAGCAAGAGAAATTTATGTCAATCGGGATTGGCCCCTTACTGCACCTGCCCATGCAAACGTGGTCTGCTGCCTTATTTCATTTCTTATTGGCTAGTCAGATCTCCATGGATGATGAAGGTGATAATGGTAACCGTGAAGAAATGCGCGTAATGGTTTGTGGAGAGGAACTCTCCTTTGGAAAGAAAGAGTTCGCATTGATTTCGGGGCTTAGTTTTATGAAGTCGAACCATAATTTTTCTCGTCCCTCCACGAAGCCCCGCCTTAAGATGAAGCATTTCCCCCGATGAAGGAAAACCAGTAACTGGAAAACATTTGAAGATATTACTTTTTGGCAAAAAGGAGAAGGACGAAAAAGAATCGAGGAAATCTGGCAAAAAGGAGGAGGAGGAAAAAAAAATCGCGTGAATGTCACCGATCAAGCAACTCTAATGTTGAATGTGAAATTGTCAAAGTCCCCTTTGGAATCAAGACAAGGTAAAATTGTCGTTACTATATGTTGTCCACGGGTATGTCCTGGGAAAGGGAAATGACAAAGTAGTTGAGTGTGATCACTGGTGGATAACCTCGTCGACTTCAACTCTTATCCTTGGGATGAAATAGCGTTCAACAGAACTCTTGTTAAAAGCAATTCTGCCTTAGCTTATCAGATTAAGGCTGACAAGCCTATTGGTAGTGAGGTGACTTACAAATGTCAAGGAATGGCTCATGTCCTAGTGGTAAGAAACAGTTGGGTTGATATTTTCTAGTTGTCTAATTTTTTGCGATTATTGTTTTAAAGGTTTTCCTTTTTTCACCAAGGTTTGGGGTCTGGAAGTGTTGCCGAAACTGCGTAGTAGGTTTGGAAGAAAGACTATTTTTATAAATTGGCGCCCCCATATGCATAATGTTACATGTGATTTAGTAATAAACCATGAGTCTCTACTTAAGGTTTTGGAGGAGTCAAAGGTTTGAAGTAATAACTATCTGAGTTACTTTATTTTTTTGTTTGCTGTATTATTAATTTGGTCGAGTGACTTTATAAAATTACAGGGTGAAGTGTGTGATGACATTATGTGGCATAAAGAAGATGCAAATCATTTGGTAATGTTGGGGTTATGTGAAGGTCCCTTGGTAGATGACGAACAAGAAGATTCGTTAAAGAATGAAAATGTGGTGGAGAAAGAAGATCTGTTTAAGAAGGGTGAGGAAGAAAATATGTTAGAGTCAGAAAATGTTTTTGTGGATGAACAGGTTCCAGAGGAGAGTAGCATGGATGATGAAAAGGACGAAGAAGATCTGTTAGGGAATGAAAATATGGTGGAGGAAGAAGATCTGTTTGAGAAGGATGGTGAAGAAGCACGTGTGGCACATCCTAGCTCCCAACCTGATGTTCTTTGTTCTAGGACATCAACTTCAGTCATTGCTTCTTTCGAGTCTTTTGTGAAAAATGCAATGATTGGTCATACGGAGGATTTGAAAAAGACAATGATTGGTGAAATGGAGGTATTTAAAAGTGCAGTAAAGGGTCAGTTGGAGGAGTTAAGCATCCAGGTAAGTAATAGCCATAAAACAATATTGAATTATGTGGAGTGTGTAGCTCGCGAGATCAAATCAATAAAGGATAAGATTGGTGGAACCCGGAGATGTACAATGCATTGTCAAAGACAAAAACGGTGAGTTAATTGAAATTCATTGTATTAAGATAGATAGAATGTCACATCTATTCTGATATTGAAGTTTTATTGAACTGATATTTATGTTGTTTGAACAGGGGACTCTACCTGAAGGACATAACGAAGAATGAGATTTAACGAAGACAATGCGGGAAGATGTGACTCTCGCAATGGATCCAACAAGTATTAAATTAAATCCACCATATCCGTACAATCCTCCAAATAAGGAAGTTGATGTGAACCATTGTAAGTAGTTGTTGCATCTCTAGTTTTGTTGTTTGTACCAGAAAACTATCGTGGTATGACTTTTTCGTGTCGGATATGTAGGCGAAAAATATTTGTAACGAAGGAGGTTTCCAAAGAATACGAAGCCAAATGTGACTCCTGGAAATGGATCCAACGGTATTGAAATAAGTTCACGATATCCATACAATCCTCCAAATAAGGAAGTTGATGTGAGTAGAGTCTGTTGTAAGTATTTGTTGCATCTCTAGTTTTGTTGCTACATTAGCACGTATATCTTTTGTACTTTTTGAGAAAACTATCATGGTATGACTTTTTGACTCGTGTCGGATATGTAGGCGAGAAAACATTTGTAATAATGACTTCAGCGGGGAAAAAAGAAAGCGTCGGAAAAATAAACCATGCACTGGCCTGTTGCACCCATTATCGTTCTTTACGATGATGTTACAAAAAGGTCGAGGAAGGGCTAGCGAGGAAAATAAACCCTGACACCTTCCTTGTTGCCCCCGTATACTCCTACGGGAAGGTGGCGAGAAAAGAACGCAAAAAGGTTCGATAAAGCGAAGAGGCTGTTATCATGAATTATTTTGAAGAAGACATATTGGATCAGCGAATAACGAAGCAGGATGTAGATGATGTGAACAGATTCATAAACCTCGGGTTAGCCTCCTCCCTAGGATACTCTTTTGTTTCTGTGTCTTGTTGTTTCTCCTCCCTAGTATACCCTTTTGTTTCTCTGTCTTGTTGTATATGTGAAAACTAACAATGATGGTGTTGCCTTGTAATGTATCTTAATTTACCACAGTATCAAGGAACATGGCGATAACTATAATGGTGATGGTACATCATTATTGTCTTGGTCTGAGTATAAACTACTACTATGTTCAACTGGTTGGTTATGTAGTAATGTGAGTCAGATTGCATCATTTGATATTGACGATTAAATCTAATAATGAGAACATCATTTGGGTTGTGAGAAGTTATATGTTTATTGGTCTGGCTGCAGATTATTGACAGTGCATTGGTGCTTTTGCACAAGTCTTATCCTTCTAACAAATCGAACTGTACCTGGTCATACTTTGAAACTCACTTAGGTAAGTTTTTGTGCGAGAATAGATTGGATATTTTCTACTTCTTTATATTATTGCATGAATACATTGTGACTGAGGTTCCTTGCTCGTGAAACGACAACATTGTGCAAATGGTGATTTTGCCCAAGTTGATGATTGAGATTAAGGTTAGCGGGGGCCGTGGTTTACCACCTAGTGAGCATTTACCCTCTTGGGATAAGGTTGATGTCGTATATGTGTAGTTTGTATTGAAAAGGTTCTTGGGTCATGAGTCTCCATTCAAGTAAAGGAGAAGACAATTATAATTTATGATTCTCTTAGACAAGAATCGTAATAATCGCTCAAGCAAAATTCACACGGAAGTCGGTCAAATTCGTGATTATTTGGAGAAAGCATACAACTTAGCGGTCCATGGTGGTGTAGATATGACTTAAAAACCCCTAAACAAAATGATACGTGAGTCTTACTTGAAATCTATTTTTAACCTTGAATTTTTAACCTTATATTTGGAGAATTGATCCATATACAATTTATGCAGTAGCTCTTGTGGGGTGTTTTCCTTCAAGTTTATCAAGCATATGGTTAGGAAGATTCTGTTTGTTAAGTCCAACTTTGCTTTAGCTACTCGTTATCGATGCGAACTTGCGGTGTGACTATTCAAGAAACAATTCATAGAGGTGAATGGCACAAGTAGTGAATAGTTGAATAGTTGAAAATGTTGTTTTTGGATGTTGGTTCTGTTTTTGGATGTGTATAGTTGAAAATCTTGTCATTTGTAGTTTAAATCTAAGTTAGTGGCGATGGACTCTTATACCCTGGATATATCATTTATATTTTGTTGATCATGTTATGATCCTTGATTATGTATGTATACGGCTTGTCTCTCGCTTTCAAACGTTGAAAATTGATTAGATATTTTATCTACTTCATGTTCTTTGAAAGGAGTTAAGCTTAGTGTCACTAAAGATTTGGGTGACTTGAAATTTAAAAACTAAGAATACACAAGTAGGAAAAATGTATATAAAAAATCCACTAAAGTTTGAAAACAATATAGAATACATGGGTAGTAAAAATATACAAGAATAAAGGTTAAGATAAAGAGTTTGCTTAGTGGGAAGTAAAGCGGGTGGCTATCTTGTCGGGGGGGGATTTTATGCCTAGCATAAAAAAAAAAAAAAAAAAAAAAAAGTTACAATAAACATTGAAATAAATGCTAGATTTTTGATTTTTTTGTGAACCCAAAAATTAGTAGAACAAACTCTAAATTTCTAATTACCATCGGAGATTGAAATTAGGGAGAGGGTGTCATTGAAATTAATATACGAACCCGGGACAATAAGAACTCGTATAATCCATCCTCGGTTCATCCGATGGTCACTCTTGTAATATACGAACCCGAGACGATAAGAACTCATATAATCCATCCTCGGTTCATCCCTAGTGAGAGTTGATCGAGGAACAAGGATAGTCATACGGAAGAGATTTACATGGAAAGAAAATATCTAATAGTTATTTTCAGTTTCTTATCTTCTGTGTCTAATTTGTGTCTTAACTGCCTATAACTAGTTTTCTGTTTGTGTATTTTCAAGTGTTCTATTTGTTGTTCTTGTGGATTCAGAACACAAATATCTTGAGATTATACCTTGTTTTGTGGATTCAAAAAGGTGTTTTTGGATTCAAAACACACCTTGTGGATTCAAGGCTATTTCTTATCATTATCATACCGTTACGTCGGGTACTCGGGTCTAACTCTAGTAATCTTTGAACCCGAGATGTCGAAATCCTATATATTTCATATTCGTTCATCGAAATGAGAACCTCATTTTAACTCTAGTAATCTTTGAACCGAGATGTTGAAATATGATATATTTCATCTCTATTAATTCAAAATTTGTCAATGTGAATCGAAATATGCTCAAATTCTATTAATGTTGAAAATGAATCTTTCAATGTGAATCGAAATGCTCCATCACCTATATGGCTTGAAATGCTCCAAAAGTGCCACTCTAACTTCCAAACCCACCAAGATGACATTTAAATACTAAAAGTGGTATAGGAGATCTTTGTTGAAAGGTAGATAGGTGACATTTAGCTCTGTTAAGGCTAACCATTCATTTTAGTGATGTGTCTCGGTCACTTCTTTTTTTTATTTATTGCTTGAGATTCACATAAGATATTTCCTGAGTATAATAATCAGTAAAGCTCGGAGAGCTGAATACTTACTTTTAGATTTAGTTTTGAATCTACTTTTTCTAATAGATGATTGTATGGTATAGTGTAATTGTGCCACCGTTGAGAATTCCCTGTCAAATGTGTGTGTTAAGTGCATATAACTACCTACAAGTATTTAATCTTAGGATCTTGATTTGTACAACATTCTGGAATATTTGGAAACTAAGAAATGGTTTGGTCTTCTCTCGGGGCATGTATTTTCTCAAGATGTTATTCTTCGTAAGACAATATTTGGATTTTAATGTTTTGCATGGAAAATAAGGAGCCTTTGTCTCTCAATAATCACTTAAGTTATTGCATCAACGATGGTCACCTTGAAGAAAGTTTTGTGAAAATTAACGTTGATGCGCACCTTAATCCCTAATAATGGTGTTGCCGGTGCGATTGCTTAGAGATTATGAAGGAGAATTTTGGGTTGTGAAACTATTACATTTGATGCTACGTCAGCGTTGTTGGTTTGAATCAATTGCTTGTCCTGGATGTTTTTCTTTGGCAAGGAGTTTAGGGTTTCAAAATGTTATTATTGAAGGAGATCAAAGAATGTTACGGATGTTGTTAGAGGCGATTCCATAAAAATTCATTGTTGGTTAAAAATGAAAAGGTTGTTGTGAAATAGATTCTTATCACTGACTAACCTCAAGTTCTTTGTGGAGGGGCGATGCGAGAACAAGGATAGTCACACTGTGATTCTAACTTTCAGAAAATATCTAATAGTTATTTTTCGAGTTTCTAGTTTCAGCTTTCTTATCTTGTGTGTCTAATGTGTGTCTTAACCGCCTATAACTAGTTTTGTGGATTCAGAACAGTGTTTTCTGGATTCAAAACACACCTTGTGGATTTAAGGCTATTTCTTATCATTTGCTGCGTCGGATACTCGGTTCTAACTCATGTAATATACGAACCGGGATGATAAGAACTCATAATCCATCCTCAATTATCCAGTGAGAGACTCGGGTCTAACTCTAGTAATCTTTGAACCGAGATGTCGAAATCTATATATTTCATATTCATTCATCGAAATGAGAAGTTTTAACTCTAGTAATCTTTGAACAAGAGATGTTGAAATATGATATATTTCATCTCTATTATTTAAATCTGTCAATGTGAATCGAAATATGCTCAAATTCTATTAATGTTGAAACTCGGGTCTAACACAGAATCTGTCAATGTGAATCGAAATGCTCCATCACCTATATGGCTTGAAATCTACTACAATGGAGATCCATATCTAGACGTGGACTAAAATATACACGACATTTATTAATATACTCGGTCATAATGAAGGTTGTTAATACCCCCCGAAAACACGAATTGAGTTTAGCAAAGAAACACAATTTAGCAAAGAAACACAAACTTCATGATCTGTATGAACAAAATAGGTTTATGTGAACCATTGGATTCTTAATCCGTTTGAGACACAATGGATGGTTATTGGCCATCGATTTAGGGAGAAACCCTAAATGTCGCGAATTTGCCTTAAAGATTCACATGAATTACAAACCAGATTTGCCACCAATATAAGCAAATCATAACCCTAATTATCACTTTTACATTGTTGTATCCCCTCTCTCTTCATCGGTTCATTTTGCAAACGAGAACCCAGACCAGCCAAAATATCTCCTCCTCTCTCGAACTCCACCATTACCAACCATTTAACCCCTATATGACAAAACCACATTAAAATTCATTATGATTATTAACCTTCAACATCTCTCAATTGTGCGTGATTATGTTTGATTTTACAAAATCGGCAAGTACGATTAGGGTTTTATTTAAAATTTCATTTTTCTTGATTTCTTACTGGTCGATTTTCTTAATGGGGTTTAACAATTATTGTTTTACTGGTTGGTTTCCGGTAGATGTAACAACTTAAGTTGCAGTTCAGATCTTCTACAGGTAGATCTCAACATCTCTAGATTTTATTCGATTTAGGTGATGATTATCGTTTATATAATACTGATGTTAGGTTTGGCTTGTTGATTTTAACTTTTTTTTTTTGGTATTTTTATGCAGATGCATGGAGTTAGGTTTTAATATGGGATTTATCGGTTTGTTGTTAGGTTAGTTACTTAAATTGAATGACTTGAACTTTAATTTGATATGGAAGTTGTGTATTGTTGTTGATGTGATTTTTTTTTTTTTTTTTTTTTTGTTGTTGTTGTTTTTGCAGGTTGAGAAACTAAAGAAAGAAAATGAAAAAGAAAATGAATTTGAAGATGAAAAGAGAACTAAGTTGGAACATGGAAACACGCCCAACTGAAGCTGAGAAGAAATTGAAGGACTCCAATTTGAAGCTAGTGAATGTAAGGACTTCAATTGAAGGCGAGAAATTGATATGGAAGTTGTGGATTGGTATTGATGATATATTTATTTTTTTGTTGTTTTTGCAGGTTGAGAATGTAAGGAAAGAAGTTGAATCTCAAGGTGCCTGCAAGTACCTTTTCCTGCTAATATTCCTATTCCCAATTAAGTGCAATATTATAGTTTGAAATTTTCATAGTTTAGACTGTATTTGATGTTGCCTCACATTTAGATTGTCTGTTTTTTATCTATTGCTGCTTGTGAAACTTACCCTTTTGCCTTACGAAGACAAAAAATATTTTGGCCTGCTTTACGCCAATCTGGATCATATGTTTAACACTTTTCGTTGTTTTAGAAAATTCAATTTTATTCCATGTTTATAGATTGGTTTGGTTAATGATGGAGGTAAATACTAAATGCCCTACTATTCTTATTTTTACGACAATGAATGAACACATGTTAGTTTGGAATTACAATCAGAATATCTAATTTTAATATGTGTGTGCAGGCGTTATGTAAAGTTTCTAAGTATAATCAACCTGAAATTATGGAAACTCACAAGAGTTCTCTCTGTGACTCTTTATAATAGCGATTTAATGCCTGGTGATCACGAACTCCATTTAAGGGTTAAATGACCCCATCAGTCTTTGACAACAACTTGATTACTACCAAGTAAACCAGAATGAGAATATAAAAGGTATACTAAATTACCACTCATACATAGCATTGCTCTAAATAAACTTTTTACCATACTGCAAGAGAAAATGATTGATTTTACTACCACTCCATTTACATATTAGTCCCTCGTAGATGAATACTTCTTCCGATTAATCAATCTCCTATTAAGTGCGTCGTTATTAAAACTCTTATAAATTAACACATTTGACCAGATCATTGTATGTATGGTGTAATAGATCTCAAGAGGTGGCAGTTGCAAGCCCCTGAAAACCCAACTTAGTGTTTCCTTTCTTAATCTCGACCTTCTTCAATCGCGTCATACCATTCCCTCGGGTACATAACTCCGTTAGCGAAACATCAAGATTTGTTAAAGATATACTTGAAGAACCCTCATCACTTTGGTTTTGGTAGGTTGTTGGTTTGTTGGTTGCTACGACGGCTTCTTTTTGAAGGAATTTTAGAAAAACATTTTTCCGAAACTCCATTGCGAAGTATCCCAGTTGTTAAAGATATACTTGAAGAACCCTCATCATTGGTTTTGGTAGGTTGTTGGTTTGTTGGTTGCTTTTATGGCTTCTTTTTGAAGGAATTTTAGAAAAACATTTTTCCAAACATGATTTGCTCTCTGATCTTGAACCCATGTGATCAAAGTGGGTAGTTTAAATTGTAAGGAATCACTCCTAAAGGTTGGATGTCATATACATATATATATATGTATAGAATTGTAGACCGAGAAAGCATCTTCCTACCTCACTCATATCTTAGATTTTCCTTTTGTTTATAATTTTATTTTTCTTTGTTTTGATAAATGACACACCCATTTGCTTTGAGATTTGAATAAACATTTACTTCCCAACTCCCACCCACCTGCTTTGACTTAAAATAAACTACTAACCGCCACAATGACCATATGGACTCTCTAATTTATTAGTCAGAGGCAATAGTTTGTCCCCATATTAAATCTTCCTTTGCACATTCTTTATTAGTCAAAGAGGCAATAGTTTGTCCTTTATTGAATCTTTTCAAGACTCTTTTTAGTCGGGAGGCAACGGTTTGTCCCCTTATGGCATGGGAGGTGCTGTGGCTAATGTGATGAAAATAAATTGGTTTTCACTTTTCAGGTACAAATGAGAGGATTTGAAGGGAATGTGGTCAATGCTTGTAAACATGGAAACATGTCAGTAGTAAGGAATTCCTTTGCAAAGGGTAATTCCCAAGAATGGGACAAGCTTTAAATTTGTTTTCTTCTCTTCCTTTATAGGTGAACATGAGAGGCGCCAGCTATATTTAGTTGGCATTAAATTTTACATGTTTGCCAACATAAGTATAAATGGACAACATTCATATTCGTTTGTGCTTAATTATCTCTAGGGTAAAAAAAATCACTGTTATTAGGTGCATTTGGTTACAAGTTTTTATCTCAAACCATCCGAAAACAATGGCAGGATGCTCTCAACAGCTGGCCTAACCTCACTCAATTCATTTGTAGAACAAGAAATCAATATACTACCATATATGGGAGGAATCGTGTTAAGTCTCGATGACTCTAAAAATGGTGTTGAGTCTCATTGACTCTAAAAAACCTATTGCTAAGCGTGTAGTAACTAATTTCTACAAAACAAAAAATGGTAGCCAATTTTGTAAGGAGTGGTTTGAGTTAGTAGAGGAGGATTGCGGTTGCGTAAAGAATGCAACGGGTTAGGGATCTCGATCCGGAATCATGTATCATTCGGCAGCGGGCGTATGGATCAAGGAGGAGAATTTTGGACGAGTTTGTTTCCAAAGATCTCGCCCTTGTTGAGTTGATGAATGGTGCAATGAAGAGCGATATCCGAAGGCACAAGAACGCAGAACTTGAAAAGAAAAGTGATGAAGAATGGTTTAAGCTAATGTCTGACTAGTTTATTTTATATTTAAAATCCTTTTTATTTGGTACGATGAAACTGTTTTTCCTTCTAGGTTGTGCTAGTTATGCTATATAATTTTGGTTGATTCAATAAGAAAAGTCTAGTTATGGCTATATAATTTTCGTTGTTTCAATAAGAAAAGTAAATGAAAATTAGCACGTTTAAAAGAGTGCATAACCTGGCTACCAATTACTAAAACAACATGTCTCAAAAAAAAAAAAAAAACAAAAAAAAACTATTGAGCCTGTCATTTTGCATCAACCTCTACTGAAGTAAATGATTTTTGATTCTTGTAATCAGTTCACATGAAACATGCCAGTACTACGGAACTTCCAATTAATAAACATTAGAAAAATAAGGAATTCCTTTTGAACGGGTAATTCCCAAATTCAATTAAGACATACTTTTCGAAATTTAAAGTTTCATATCAAGTCTGAGAAAAACTAATTTAACCTGAGGATGAAAACATGACTAAAACCACTCTATTAATGATGCCGCCTAAACTATTTCAAACAAACATAACAAGGTAAGCAATGTCAGCAACCAAAATCACTCCAATTCTAAGCCTTGGGACAACGTTTGCTGTTAGCATAATGCCCCGTCTGGTGACACCTTGAACAAGATCTTTTCTTTCTAGGTTTTTCAATGGCAGACCTTTTCCTCTTGATGCACCGACGACCAACTTTCGGTGTAGTATTTGGAGGAAGCACCACCCGCTCTGCCACCTCCATTGGGACATCCCAATTTTCTGGACTCAGCACACCATAGATTTTAGGTTCATACATAGATCTCCAAACATATGTTTTATAATATTCCCCACAAAGGCCTTCTTCTTTTATCTTATATGTCTCACACACTGCAAGTACATGGGGACACGGAAGATGTCGATAGTCAAACACTTTGCACGTGCAAGACCTTCCGGTCAAGATAGACGGTGTCTTGCTCTTCATAGTCACCCTCATCCACTTCATATTCGTCCCCATCGACATGGCAATCCACAAACCTTTTGCCACAGCCCAGTTCTTTGATTATATCCCGTGCATGTTCACTCAAAGGATCTTGCCGATCACGAGCTAGTTGTCTACGTTGGCGGAGAACCATTCCATAAAAGGAACCTGCGAATGTAATCGACTAAATGGCAGATTGGAAGACCTTTAACACCAGGCTATTCTTGAATTGAAAGTTTCACGGCGTTTGTAGTCATGAGAGTAAAAACGACCTGTTTAGCCTTCACCCTGGCCCACATTTCCGGTCCAAGATCCACTATAGATTTTAAAGCAGCAGGGCTCGCTAAACCTAGGTCTCTCATAGCAAGTTCATACTCATCATTGCTAAACGCTTTTGCAGCTCTTATAAATGCCACCGAAGCCGCGGCGCTGTGGTAGGTCTGTTTGATATTTTCTGCAAGATCAAACATTACACAGACTGACCTATAAGTACAACATGAAGCATGCATATGATGCTATTGTCATTGATACGAATTATATATATATATATATGTCTCAAATGTATCATACAGCGGGGTGGACTCCCAAAACATATATATATATATATATGGAAATGTACCATAGGTGGATATTTTGGTGTACATATATATGTGTGTGTGTATATCCTATATGGTACTGTCATGGACCTGAGTGTCGTACCTAGTACATTATATGCAATATGATGCTATTGTCATTGATCTGAATTACATATCTAATGATACAAGGGACTAACTAACTTCATAACTATGTCTAGATACGTACATATAAAGAGCTACAATATGATAAGTAACACTAAATACAAATCAAGGTTAACGTTGTATCCATTCAGATAACTAGCATCAAATCTATTTAAACACAAAACTCATGTGTTTATAATATATAAAGTCTTGTTAAATACCTGAAAGATGGTGGATGCAGTATACTTGATTAGCATAAGGAAATTCCAACCTTATGGATTTACCGATCGATGGGTGCCTGTCTGTTGCCACAACAACATCTTCATTCTTAGCATACTTATCGCCAAGTACTCCGACTAACTTTCTCATAAACCATTCCCAAGATTCATTATTCTCTGAATCAACAACAACAAAAGCAATAGGATAGATCGACTCGTTGGGATCCATTCCAACAGCTGACAGTAGAACTCCTTGGCGTGGCCCTGTAAGATGTGTACCATCAACCGCAAATGCGGGTCTGAAACAGTTTTTGAATCCTTTAATGCATACTCCAAAAGCAAAGAAATAATATAGAAAATAATCATCTGAATCAGTTAAAATCTCGGTAACCGTACCCTTGTTACGAACACCAAGCATGTGACTATAACCAACGAGGTGTTGGTACGATTCATCGGGGCAACCTTTGATCAGCTCAATACCACGCTTGCAAGCGCTGTATCCCCGCACGGTAATTGATAACCACTCCATAATCCCTTTTTATGTCCAAAATCGATTGTTTGGGCGTAAAGGCGCATCTAGTTCTTTGAATTTGTGCTTGAAAAGCTCTGCAATTCCGATAAGCGGCCGCTTTGGTTCTTAATTCGAGGTCATCCTTTTGTTGCTTTCAAAAGTATGAACATCGTTTTAACTTTGTGAGTTTCCACCACCCACAAGAATCTAAGGGGACTGCCATGACGCCACTCGCATGTCTTGTCTTTGCATTTGGCAATAAACTTCTGGCTATCGGATTTACAAGCTATGTACTCAAAATTTCTTTCTACTTTGGCTATTGCAAGTATAAGTTTCAGCTCCCCCTTGCTTTTGAAAGTGTTACCCACACGTAGATCGTTGTACTTCATATCCTTTGGGGTTTAGGAATATCCAAGATCTCGGCGCTGGAGTTGTTGGCGCATCATGAAGACGGGCGGAGTTTCTTGGGCGATGGAGTCATTGCGGTTCAAGACATCTCCTAGCCTTTGGACCACTAGTACTCGTCGATAAAATAAACATTCAACATTAGTGTGACTATTTGGTCAGGACAAACATAATACAAAAGTACAATAATAAGAGGGACAAATAAACATACCTTTAACACCACCATCTCCCTTGGCGGTTTCATTCTTAGACTGATAATCCTCACTGGAACTCGACGTGAGATTGTTAAGAGGGGTCAAGGGAGTGTGGGGAAGCATCTTGGATCTCTGTCATCTCCGGTAGTTGTTTTGGGAGTTACGGGAGGAATATATACTTTTACTTCTTCTTCATATTTGATTGTGTAAAAGCTTGGGACTCCACATGTCCGGCCAACATAAAAATCAACATTTCTTCACTAACAATCTTAATCCTTTGCTTAAATGCGGTTCCGGGACATCTATGAGGCCATACACATCAAAAGAAGGTTTGTGCAAAAACCTAAAACATCCATTGCTCTCTTCTTCACATCCTCAAAAGTGTACTTATCGGGTACCATAAGATGTGTCATACCTTTGTAGTCATCATTACCTTCTTTGTGCGCCCATTCACCATTGTAGTGGATGAGAACGACTTTGCTTATCATTATGGCGACGACAATTTAGGGTTCTAAAAGCAACCGCATTTCACAAAACATACTCTCGATTATATACAACATAAACTTCTTAAGCAAAAAGTGAATTACCAACCAATTCCTAAATGAACATTGAAATCACACAACTTAACCCTTGATTACAAATAGTGATGATCTACTAGATCGCATGCCTATTTCAACCAACGATTTTCGTAAACCTAACCATAAAAAAATTTAGTCGTAACCATAAAATTAAGATCATCCTGTATCATGAACCCTACATAAATTAAGTAACCAAACCACAAAATTAAAGATAACCCATACCTTATTTGATTGAAACTATATAAATAAACATCATATTGAATAAATCCCCAATAAATATTTAAAAACCCTAACTTTGAGTTTGAAATTGAAATTAACCAAAATTTAATATCGAATTTGAAAGAGCTAAAAGTTAAGCTCACCTATTGAACAATATATATAGCTCCTTCCTTCTCTATCTCGGTTGGATAATTAGTAAAATATAAAACCTAGCTTTCATGGTGTAGCAAATTTGCCATGATATGAGCACAATAAGAAAGACAAGAAAAGTATAAGATGGTGAAAGAAGAAGAAGAAAGAATACTAAGATATAGATCAAGACTAATAAGAAGAGGTGATCCTGATAGAGCAAAGAGAACCTCAAGAAGATGGAAGAAGCGGAGAAGAAACAATGAACGGATGAGGGTAAAGTTTTGTTGAAAGGTGCCGCGCAAATTGACCAATATAAAGTTTACACACGACAATTATAGCCTCCCAAATTAACCAATAACAGGAGAGCTTTTAATATTATATTTAAAAAATATTTAAATAAAACCTATCTCACAACGATTGTGCTATGTAACAGAGGTGTAAGGGGTGGAGTAAAGTGAAGGTCCTCACCCTGGAATATAAAGGTCCCGACTTCGATTATAATACTTGTCACCTACCTGGCGCCTAGGGGGCCTAGTAGAAAAAGTCCCTACCCTGGATCGAAAAGGTCCCGACTTTATTATCCTACTTGGCACCTACCTGGCGTGTAGGTGGCCTGGTGGAAAAAGGTCCCCACCCTGGATCGAAAGGTCCTGAATTTGATCCTGAATATAAAGGTCCCGATTCGATCATAATACTTGTCACCTACCTGGTGCCTAGGTGGCCTGGTGGAGAAAAGGTCCCTACCACTACACCAAATTCCCGGAATCGTAACAGCAATTCGTAACGGCTTATGGGCCGTTACGAATTTCTATTACAAATGCAAGATACAAAAAAAAGTAGCAGTGCGAGAGCCGTTACTAATTTTTTAAATTAAATTGAGGGCTAGTGAATTCTGAAAATTTTTTAGGGCGTGCGATCACATGCTTGGTCTCACCTGGGTGGTAACACCTTCAGAATGTACGTGTGCCATTCACATGTGTGGCATTATGTTTCCACCCACGATAAGTTATACTAGAGGATATTTCCTCCCTTGTGTGTGCGATTCACATGCCTGATATTTCTTTTCCTCCCATGCCTTCGTAATTTTTTTCATTTTCTTCCCAAATTTCTATCACTCGACCTCCATCTTTTTCAATCTTCATGTTTCTTCAGTCATTCTTCTTCAGTTCATGGAAACTACCACCACCATCAGCAGCACCATCAGAAACAACCAAATCCAAATCACTCCGCCGATTTTATCTCCAAATCACTCCACCGATGTGATTTGATATCAGAAGAAATAGAAGAATAAAAAAGCCCTAATTCCCCATTAGATCTATATTAGTATCATCTTTACCATCAATTTTACATCAAGACCCTAATATGTTTTCTTCATTTCATGTTTTAAAACTAGGGTTTTGATATTTTTCGTGGAAAAATGTTTAAATTAGGTTTTCTTCCTGTTTTGGTTTTGGTTTTTCGATTTGTAGTTGTTGTTGAATGATGTTTTTGGTTTTTTTTGAGAAACGAAAGGTAAATCCTCCTTCAATCCATCTCCCCTGTTTTATTTATTCGATTTTTTGATGATTTTTTTGAGGCTGAAATCAATCGTTTGATTCTCGATTTGAGTTTGTTCCGAGGAGTATTCTTTGCTAGAGAGCTTCTTTAAAAAGATTTACTACGGTGTTGAAGTTAGGGTTACTCCTATGAGAATCGAAATCATCATCGAGCTACTAGTCTAGAACTCAAAGTGTTCTTGGTATGAAGTCAATACCCTAGAACTCGGGTTTTTTTTTTTTTCATCTTCTTTCTCATCTATGTTGAATCTTTGGACAACAAAACACATAAGCTTAAAGAAGAGAGGTCGAGTTTATCTGCAACCCAAAGGTCGATGATGCGATTATTTGTTTTATGAAATTTGATAATTTGTTTTTTTTTTTCATTCTTATTTGGATTTGGATTTGAAATCTTTCTCTGTATTTTGGTATCTCTAATCTTCCTCATCTAATTGACATTTGAGGGGGCGATTCGTCAAACCCTTAATTTACTTGTTGATAGATTTTATGAAATGGGTTTGGTACCAATTTTAAAGGTTGTTAGTATTTTTAATTTAATTGTACAATGGATTAATTATAAAATTTTCATAAAGACAAGTATTATCTTTCAATATGGTGGTGAACTTGAACTAAAATGAATACCAGAGAACGAAGAACAATTAACGGTGAGATGTCAGATTGACAACATTTGGACTGAAATAAAATTTGAATCGATTAATGAATCTTATGTCGAAAGTACAATTAGTTAACTAGATTAACAAGCTACGATGCAAATATCTATATACACCTGATTTTTTGTTTGCATATACATAGTTAGATATTACGCTCATCTCTTTAAGTATATATTGAGATGTCAATACTAAGGCTAAGGTTTCAAGCTCTAATTCAAGTTTCCAGGATAGGTGATTATACGGGCATATTGTAATGGTAATTGAGTTTCATGATATTAGATGTAATATGTGATTAATGAATTTGATTTCGCCAAGCATATTACTGCACGTAACCAATTAGCTCATCTTAAGTATTTACCATATTTTAAATGTTGTTGCACAATGTATCACCATCTCAAGTGCTATTGATTCACTATAATATATAACATTTGTACGTAATGTGTTTCAATTAGTATGGTTAGAACCTTGTAATTGTTGCTTCACTGGGCAAAGCTACATATCTCAATTTGTGGATGTTGACAAAGTTCATTAAAAAGAAGAAACAAAACAGCCAGGTAAAACTTCATAGTAGTGATGCTGTTAATTCTGGCATATTTTGTGGGATGAAGGTAATTGTAATGTTAATCCGGATGCATTTATGTAAATGTTGCTGCTTATTAATCCGTTTTTATTGTTGCTTGTATAAGCCTTTTGAAGCCAAGAGAATCATTGATTATTTTTGTTCATACGAAGCATATATACTTTGATTCCCCTTTGTTCTCGTAACTAATCAAGGGATATTTCTCTTATCGCCGCGAGCTTGTATATTGCTAGTAAGTACGGTGGTCACAAGAACTTATTAAATCATCTAAATGAATCCCAGAAGAACAGTTGGTCGATTCTTTGAGGAGCGCAGTAATTGGACTCCGAATCATGTGTTCACACCTCGTACTGAATCAACCAGGTTTGTTGTCTCCATAGTGATTACGTCCTTATATTTTTCTTGCTTTATAGGATGGCCTTAGCTTCTTTGCATGACAGTACATATTCTGTAGCTGGTAGGAATGTTTGTATCAGTTGGCAGGTGAGGCCAATTAATATTTATTTGTAAGCCTTATAAGGAATAGCAACCTTGGCTAAAAAGGAAACTTGAAAGTATAGTCAAGAAAGGAAACCGCTTAAAATTTCTTCTCTATATAAATTTACAATCTTGATTCATGTTTCCTTTAAAAAATCCCAATATCTCTGCTTGTCTCTCTTTAGATTTCTTGCAATGGCTACAAAAGTCAGCGGCATATGAGAGAAGCCAACGTCGTACTCCACCACCGGCACCGGTGCCAATGGCAAGCAAAGATCATGGCTTGTCTTTCCATACGGAAAAGGTACTGTAGGTCTTTTGATTGAAATCTATAAGAATGAGTGTGCATCATTGTGAGTTATTATGTTTCATACATGAAATGTTCATTTTACTGGTAGTAGGTGATGATGTGAATGTGGTCATGAAGTGGTGACCCATTCACTGGTATGGATTTTTACCCGTGTATCTTTCACTATAATAATATGTGTGATTTTTCAACTGTCCCTTTAAGGGGTCTAAATGAATAGAGGAGGTCACAACTCTCATATTAATCAAGATATCTTGGGTACTTCTATAAATGAACGCTAGTTCAAGCATTGTTATATTGAGACTTAAACAGAAAGAGAACTATTTTCTGGTTCTTTGTGGGCTTGCTTGACTTGTGAATATTTGATAGTTTCAAGCCCGACTTTTGCCTTATTGCTTGAGTCGGCCTACGACCGAGAGACACATAATACCCTTAGTCTTTTTCCCATGTATTTCTATGTGGGTCACTTGACTACAATTTGGAGCTTAGCACCGACTTGTTCCTAGGGTTAGCGAGGACTAGTAGTTCCATAATGGCCATTGTTTTCCTCTCGTACTTTTGATTGGATGAGCTGTTTGGTACCTAAATAGATGAATTGGGACCTAGCACTGCCATATTCCTTAGGTTAGCCTAACAAGTAGATGTATAATGGTCATATGTCTTCTTTGTACAGGTCCCCGAATGAAATCGAGTCTTATATGGTAAACATTGAAATAATCCAGGATATCACAATCATTTTTGTGTTTCGGTCACATCTCTATTTTTCTTATTCTTTTCTTTTTTCTATAATTGGAAATTTACATAAAATATTTCCTAAGAACAATATTAGTTAAATGAAATTTTTTAGTGGAGGTGCTCGAAGAGTTGAACTTAACAGTCATTCCTTGAAGTCGAAGTTTGATAGAATTTTGACTTAGGATTCTAGTAGTAGTTCTAATAGATGATTGTGTATCTACACTGTTGTTGTGTCAGTCTTGGGATCAGTATATATAAGCTCCTAAAATGATTTTGATGCGGAAACGTCTTCGTGCATATCCAATTTCATAAAAATCTTATATTGTTCGCATCTATTATTTTATCAACTTAACTATTTCTTTTTTTGGCATCTAAAGCAGTGAAGCAGACAGTCAAACGTTGTTTTGCCAGAGAATCTGAAGTTGTTTGTTATGAAACATTAGAGCAACATGTAGAAAAATAGAACCACCAAATTAGCTAATTAGGACAGAAATCATTTCATTTTGAACACTATATCTCAGATTATGTCAAGTGTATATTATCTTGTTTATAGTTTTGTCTTCCAAGGCTCTAGTTGCTGTGACGCTGTTAAAGGATTTATGACTTCTATGTGTGTACTCACTGTTTTCTGTTTCCTTATTGGGTTAAACTTTGACATACTCTTAACTGTTGCAGAAACAACGCTTAATTGTAGTTCAATCTGTTGATAATGCTTTGGTGCCGACTCTTCCACGGCTTCAACGTGTGTGGTTCAATGATCTCTTTTGGGAATCACTTAATAGTTGAAGCTATCTCAGAACGAATAGGCAGAGATGGGTGGTACCAAAGATCACATGGTGCTGGTGAAGTTACATGGTGCTGAAGTTACACAATGGGAAGCCAAATGGCGATAACACTGTTGGTAGACACAATGGGATCGAGGTCCATGGTGCTGAAGTTACAAGGAAAGCAGTGGCACATGATGAGTCTGTTTCTGATTATGTCATTGAGTATGATTGGAGTTGAGGCGAAGTGTTCAGATTTGATACAAAAACAGTAGCAAGAGAAGGCAAAGATTGTTATGTGAGTCTGTTTTTGTTATATATTGGAACTCTCTCAAGTATTAAACTACCTGAATGTAGAAAGAATATAAGAAGTTATTGTTACTGAATGAGTGATATTATACGGTAGAATGAAAGATTTATGCAGGTAAAAAAAAAACCGGCATATTTCGAGAAAATGAGCTGCAGGTCAATGTTGACTCGGTCAAAATTGGTCAAGATTGACTAATTTTGACCCAGTCAATATTGACCAGTAGTAATTTTTTTTCGTTACAAAAAAAGTTAAATGTGGCTCTAAGGTATCTGGCCAATTTCTATTGCAAAAAAATTCGTAACGGCTCTTGCATGTTACCACGTGGCTTAAATTAAGTAGCAGCTCAAGCACATTTAGGCCGATAAAAAAAAATTAAATAACGGCTACATAGCCATTTACAAAAAAATGTAACACCCACTTTTGCAATAAAGCGAGGGCCATTTACAACCCATTTTAGTAATTGGCCTGGTTCTCGTTTCTAATCCCGAATTTGGTGTAGTGTACCACGGATCGAAAAGGTCCCGACTTTATTATCCTACTTGGCACCTACGGGTGTGTAGGTGGCTTGGTGGAAAAAGGTCCCCACCGGATCGAAGGGTCTGACTTTGATCCCGAATATAAAGGTCCCGATTCGATCATAATACTTGTCACCTACAGCGCCTAGGTGGCCTGGTGGAGAAAAGGTCCCTACTGGATCGAAAAGGTCCCGACTTTATTATCCTACTTGGCACCTACTCCGGCGTGTAGGTGGCACAGTGGAAAAAGGTCCCCACCCCGGATCGAAGGGTCGACTTTGATCATCCTACTTTGAAACCTTATTTAATTCCATCAACAAGGTTATTTTAATATTATCCTAAGAGTCCAAAGAAGAAGTCGGACATTTAATCTGGACCCTAATACTAAAATATTAATAAAAAAACTGTCTTACTTTAATATTTTTATTTTCAACGAAAAGCTTTTTTGAGGTCCACTAAGGTCCTGTAAAGGGTCTTGACCTTTATCACAGGACCCTGATACTTATATACAAATAAAAATATTGATTTTTAATTTTTTATTCAAATTCTAATATTTTTTTAATAAAATCATAAGGTCCAGTAAAGTGTCCGGACCCTTTCTACTGGACCCTTGCACGGAAAACCACACCGGAAACCACTTATTTTAGTTTTTAAAAGTTAGAAATAATAGTAAACTACTTAGGGTCCTCTACTATTAGGGGCATAAACGTCATATAGTAGCATTTTTGGTGGGTTTGGAGTTAGGGTGGCATTTTTGAAAACCTATTTCCAAGAGTGGCATTTCTAAGAATTACCCCGTTCAGAAAAGAACTTGTAATTGCTAAGTCGTCTCCTTCTTACAATTGTCAACCATTTGAAACTGGTCCGCTGTCAACAACATAGAGAGCATAATAGCATATGCTTTGCGAAGTGCGTATTCCCGTACATATGTTCGCAATGCCAAGTCATTACCCTTCAATAATTTAGCAAACTCTCATATACAATTTCAGGGAAGCTCTTATTTAAGAAGTCAAACCCAGAAAGAACCTCAGATAATTAAGTTTTTCCTCCATATATTCATCAATCAATCATCCATACTTAACGTAGAATCCTTAAGGTTACATGACGGCAATACAATTAGTCATATTGGGTACACAATGTCAAGCAATGGGTACACATTCAAATATTTTTTTGGTAATTTACAACATTTTTGGGAATAACTAATTAAAACTAAACACCTTTGGAAATTTCCTCGTGTGGCTGTGCCTTCATCAACAATTTACATGTCACACTCTTTAAAAAGGCATATATCCGAAATAAAAGGGGATTATATCCATCTGATCTGATGAATGAAAGCACACATCCCAAATAAATACTCACCTTTTAAAACATAGGTACACAACTCATTACAAAAATCATGTCAAAGACAAAATTAAAATCAGAAATCTGTTATTTCATCAAATTAAAGACAAAACTGATAAAACAAGCACAAGAATACTACAAGGGTTGATATGTGAGGATGCCGAAGTGAGCCTCAAACTTCCCGGTACCGTTTTCATCCCTTGATCATTGACACTAACATTTACACCCAAATTCAACTTCTCTCTGTCAGTAGTCATCACATAGCGAATAGGGATTTTTAAGCGGATGCTCGAAGCTAAAACTAACCGAAACATGGTAGTACTTCTGTTAGAAAGCGCCACCCTAGCTTCCTCCCAAGGAACACCAAAAGTCTGAACAGTCTCAAGACGGTGATCCACCTTAGCTTGATATAACCCCGGAATAGATACATTTCCGATGGGTAAACGCTTTAAATCACCACCGTTATTACCTTTTTGGTAATAGTATAAACTGATGTTAAGTGTGTCGTAGTAAACACCGCTTCCCTCACCATTTTGGTTCTTGAATCTGAGATCAAATGATATGGTTGTGTTGCTTGTGGCAGCGTTTTTATTGCTCGAGTAGGCTTTATCGAGTGCAGGAACGTAGAATTTCTCAATTGAACATTTTGGAGAGTGAATTTGAGCTGTAATAAGCCAAGACAATAGAAGGAATAGACCTACAACGACTATGACTCCAATACCACAACATACACAACCTCTCTTCGACATTTGAACACTTTGATTGCAATGTTTTTGTTTCTATAAATCTGGATCGGTATATAGAGAATATAAGTCAAATGGAAGTCTTTTTTGCTAATTTTTTAAGCTCAAAACGCGTAATGGGGGTTGGTATCTAGTCATTTCTAACTAGTGGCCACATTTCTTTATTTTTTTTTTAGAACCTTTTTTTTTTTTTGTTTTTTTGGTTGCAGTGTTTTGGACTTGCAATCCATGCACTGATCCATTATCCATATACTTAGATACAAGTCAAATGGAAGTCTTACTTTTATTTATTTAGTTCCAAAGTTGGGGAAGGTACCCATGGGAATTGAGATTTTTTTATTTATATATACAGTGGGAATCTGGTCATTCCAGGTGGTTGCCGCATGAGAACTTTTTTTTTTTTTTTTTTTTTGATCGGTAAATTAAAGGTTTTATAGATGAAGGAAAAAAGTACATGAATTATGTTCTCTAAACCAAGAAACCAACCATAAAAGAAATGGGAAGAAACAGAGATAACCCCCAAACACAAAAAAGGTTGCCGCATGAGAACCATCAAGTTGCCATGGTTCTCATGCTCTCTCCCTATGAGAAAATAAGGGTTCGAACCCTGGACTGGACTTTGTACTTGTTAGTGTATTTATCAGCCACAACTAACCGCTGCACTAACCCATTCAAAAAAAAAATAAAAATGGTTGTCGTATTTGTTTATCTATATATACATTGGGAACTAGATTTTAAGCCCGTGCTACGCGCCGGGCATCTTTATCTTTTGACCATATTTTTGATTTGGTGTGCTACGCTTCTTCCCACTCCGCCGCGGTGCATTTTCGATTTTTTGTGGCTCGGCTTTGCCTCGCCCCGTCGTACATTTTTTATATGGCGTGATTTGGGTTTGCCTCACCCGTCTCTTAGGATTTTTGATTTGATGTGGCTTGTCTTCGCCTCGTTCCGGTCCGATACATTTTTATTTGGTGTCATGCGGCTTCGACTCCCCATTGCGATGCATTTTGAATTTGTTGTGGCTTGGATTTGCCTCGCCTGTCACGATGTACTTTTAATTTGGTCCCTTGGCGCGCGTCTTCCCGCCACTTATCGGTGCACTAAACCTTCTTTTTTTTTAACAAAAATGGCATGTAACCCGTGCTCTGCATAAGGTTGGATGACAATTTAGAAGAGATACGTTAAACCTTCTTATTCTTTAACAAAAAAATTAGGCTCATGCATGCTTCAAGTACAAAATGTTCTACAGATTCACTGTTTGTCTTCTAACGGATGAGAACATTGTGAGTATTCTTCCTTTCTTATTAAATCTTTGTTAGTAAATTGAATATCCAAAGCCTTTTAGCAATAAAATAGTAAGCTTCTGGAAACATTAAAATAGAGCAAGAAAAAAACTCATTTGTAAACACAACATATAAGATCCCACACAAAATAAATGTGAAAATCGATAGTTTCCTTTCCCCCCTTATCATTTTGTTATTTCGCCATCCATCTTAGAGTATTACCAAATCTGAATTTAGTATTTCGGCAAGAGATAGAGTCGGAGTTTCGAAAGAAATTGTGTCAAAACACCTTATGTAATAATGATCCACATGTGAACTAATTATCCCCCGTGAGGATGCTGCAGAATATGTAAGGATACATAAGCTGCAAAATGGCTCATGTACCACTCAGAACATTAAAGTTACAACTTAAATAACGGTCGGTGCATGGAAGTACTTCAAAAAACCATCTACTTTCCGCTTCCCATAAATGAAACCCGGTCTTAGTACAATAACTGAGAAATTTTGTTAAGCCAAAACATTTGTGTTTGTACCCAAAATTACTTTTGGGCACGAAACACGATGAATGGATAGTTTGGTATGTATTTCGGGTTAGGAGACGAAATGAAGAACAAAATGAAAGACAGAGGTTTAACGTGGTTCGGCATAAGTTGCCTACGTCCACGGACGAATTCCCTTGGGGAGAAATGTTTTATTGACTTTTGTATTACAAAGTATGTTTTTCTCTCCTATTCGCTACCCTCCTTACTGATTTCTCCTCTCCCTATTTATACAATGAAAAATATAATTCCAATGTCAACATAAATTCCATTAACTGCCCATTTATGTTCCTATAATGAATTCTCAATGTAACTGCCCATTTATGCTCCTATATTGAATTCTGCATGAAAACTGCTCCTTTATGTCTTCACCATAATTTATGGGTATGAAACTTGTCCCTTTATGGTCCTATATTGAATTCTCGCATAAAAACTGCTCCTTTATGTCTTCACCATAATTTATGTATGAAACTGCCCGATTAATGGTGACGAGTTAGTGGAGGAGAGACCAGACAGTGGATCTTTGGCGGGCGGGGATAGGTGGATCCGGGTTGAGCGTAATGGGTTGGCTGACTGCATAGTTGGCTGGATGACTGGATGGACTGGCTGGCAGCATAATTGGCTTGCTGGCGATATGAGTGGAGACTGAAAATTAGCTAGGGGTGTGACTGTCTTTGACCATTGACCGGATGTTGACCGACTTTGACCATTGATCGATTTCGACCATTGGCCAAGTGCATGTGCAGGCATGATTGATTGCCTTGGTTGGTCAGTAGCGGGCTTGGATGAGGACCCAAAAGATGATTCAAGTATCAATTTGGCCCATTAAGTGGTATTTTTACTTATGGTACAAACAATTTGCATGAAGAGCTACAGGTATGTGCGAGAATTGTACATTTGTAAAAAAAAAAATGGTTCGCAAGAAGAAATGTGAACAGTAATGATAATAATAAGTGAAGTTTCAAGAAAATGAAAATTTTGGTGTCGCCAAAATGTACATACTAAAAATAAGTTCGTAATGGAAGGAATTCCCTTATGTACAAACTCACATAACGACGTTTTTATATTATGGATTACGATTGTTTGGGACCAAAATGCTTTTATCTTTCCAGTGAAGTATCCAGAAGACAGTAGAAAGGGCGGGAGATTGTAGTCATGTACAGAGATCAGCACAAACTTGGGAATTCCTACAATAGAAACACATGACTATCGGATTAATTTTCCGGCATAGAGAAAAGCACGCCAAGGAAAGTGACACAAAGTCGTAGTTCTGAAATTCATCATAAGTCAACATTTCATTTCCCTACCACACTCTTTTGCAGCATCTACTGCCAAAACGTTCGCCTCGCCATTTATATTTTTCATTTGCTCATCACTTCCAAAGCCTCCAATAGTTGACACAACTGTTATAGCACCAACCACTACTTCGTCTCACCCGCATAAAAACATCTCCCGCTTAAAGAAAAGAAAGGTAAGGTTACACCATAGGAACACAGTTGTACAAATAATCATCTCTAAGGACACATAAACTTGAGAATCTAATGTTGAAGGAGAGACAAATAGTCGCGAGCAACCTAGTTTCCCGATGGGGCAAGGCAAAAATACATAGCGTCTACGCAAATGTGAAACAAACTCAATTCCCATGGGTCTTTGGTGAGATAATGCATCACATTTGGGCACTTTACAGTTCTCATAAAGTTGGAATTCAAACATCTTTTATTTTGGCTCGAGGGATATTTAGTCTAATCTTGACTCTGGATATACTAAATTGCAGAAAAAATAATATCAAAAACTTCATGAATTAAAAATAACCTGATCTTCTGGGGTATAATAAAATATGATGGAATAATAAGTTTGAGATGATCGATGCAACTGTAATTGAACATATGCAAGAGTGATTAATAATTCCGTAAAGCATGGCAGGTACTTTATTTTTCCAATCTCTTTAAGTATGTACATATGCAAGGAAAGGTATTGAACAACCAAACTTAAGGGAAATTCAATATTTGGGTTGAGTTTGAATATTTCTTTTTACGTAAACCCAATTTGGTGCGTTGAATGAAGAACAAAATAAGAATTATGATAGTTGACATGCATCAAACCGATAAATCAGCAATTTAAGCTACAATATTCTAGTAATTTGACAATGAGCACCACCCACAACTTGTCAGTAGGCTATATAGAATTTTGATGTCATTCTGCAAATCAAAACTTTGATAAATAAATTTTGCTAAGAAATAGCCAAATGCAGAAGGTTTCTTTCACAATTCAACTTATTTTACACTTAGATGTATGTATTTTGGCCCCTATCTCCATTAGGGAAAGCATAGTTCAAGCTTCTAAAATGAGAATAATTCATCCCTCATTGTGAGAGTCAGTAATCCATATTTCTTATATGGTGTCATTGCCAACATGAACCTGAATTCTATATTAGTGACTTCAAAAAGGAGCTTCCTTTAAATGAATCTGAGCATTCTTAGGAAGTACCTTGGAATTGCGTAAGCTAACAATGATGATGGAGTTTCTTTATAAATGGATATTAACCGCCAATCACAACCAAAAATCAATTTTCAATTGTAGTAATACTAATACCTTTAAATGGAGCTTGTGTTTTGATACCTTAATCCAAGTAACTGCTAACCTCTGCAAAAACTAAAAAACAAACCATTAAACAAATGATTTTGACAACCTAACTAAAAATAAAAAATTAGCCATTTGTTTGCGTTTTGTTACAAAACTGAGCCAAAGAATAAACCTTAATAAGAAGAACCTAAAGTACGAAATCAGTAAATGACATAATAATTCAAAGAATCCGAGATTTTAAACATATAATGAAGAGTAAATGCGAATATAGCCCTTAATGTAGCATTAGAAAAACAAAACATAAATTTTTTTATAACAAAACTGTGGTTAGGGTATATCGTTTGAACAGTGAGATTAATTCATGTAGGTCTGTGATATAGAAAGTGTAACATAATTAGCTTTTGTAATTTTGAACGAACTAAAAATAGAAAAAACTTGTAGAAAAATCGTATTGTAGAAATAATTGTATAAATAGGTGGAGATTACCAAAAAAAATAGGAATTAAAAGATCGATGCCGGTGCATGCCAGACTTAGGTAAGCTTTCAACTTGCATCAACTGACGGAAGGCATATAAATTCCTTAGTGAAATCCATCCAAGTGCGCTAAGAACCTGTACAAGGCACCGCCGAAAAAATTTGAATATACGCGGACACAGATAATCAATACCTGTATGTCCATATGAAAAGCTGTAATACGTGTGGTTTCCATAAATCCGCGTCATTCATAACACGCGGATGCTATTGACAGAGCACATATAATTGAACTGAGATTGGATTAAAAGAACCCTAGCATGACCACAGACCTTAAAATCCACACATCCAAAAGCATCTTCCTTAAAATCCACACATCCAAAAGCATCTTCCAACCCTATATTGTCAGAGAGAATAATTGGTTTTCCATCTTCACCAAATTCTTGGGTTCCCAAAATTATAATAATTGCTATATCATCGATTGGTTCCTATAAGAGCCAAGAAACAACCACAAACAAAAGCCATGTTGTTCGGTCATAAAACCATCTCGTTAAAAAAGAACTATGGATTTTAGTTGCAGTAAATCCTTTTTATAGATGACGGGGGTTAAGATATTTGGCGTACCTTGAGATCCATTGTTTTTGATGGTGTTACTATCAACGTGTACTGTGTGAGGAAAATCGTCTTCGGATGTCAAGATAGGTTCAAGTTTTCGTCTTGTTTGATCAAACATCACCACCAGCTACTTAATTCCTTAGGTTTTGGTGTTTTAGGGTTTTAGTTTGCTTTTGTTTTGTTTTTTTTTTTTGCGAGAAAGAGAGTTTTTGTTATCGTTTTTTTCCAAAAGCAGTTTTCCCGATTAGCCGTTTTTACTCCAAAACAGTTTTTTACTGTTAAATTCACGTAATTTGAGAGAAAGTGGAAGGGAGGATTTTCAAGGGGGCGGTGACGCTCACCCAAGGGTGGGTATTCTCACCGCGCGACGCATGGCCTCGCATGACTTAGGGGTTTAAAGGAGTAGATTGAGATTTTTTTCCGCCATTTTGTCGACCATATAGGTACCCATTGGAAATAGAAGAACTTGTCCTGGACTGCTGGGTGCATATGTAATCTGTTTACACTTTTAATTGTCCAGGCCCCAAGGTAAACACCACATTACATATAATTGTATAGAATAATACTCCCTCCGTCCCAAATTAGTTGACATATTTGTAGTTTGCACAATTATTAAGGTGAGGAGAAAAGGGGTGTATGTTTAAGTATTTTTTACAAGTATGCCCTTATGGATAATAACTTGTAAAACTTACTAGGTATCACCGGGGCCTTATGGCCCCGGCTCAACCTCTCCTTTTAGGCTTAAGTGTGTATACCTTATTTCTATGTAATATTACATTAAATAAGATTACAACTCAGTTAGTGTGTCCAAGATGTTTTAAAAAGACTATAACTTAGTCAATTATACGATAAATAATTTATATATATCATTTGTGGTATCCAAACTTCCATAACATCATAAACCACCCGATAGCATTAATACTAAAAGAATTAGTTAATATTAGGCATACAGTTTCAACAAAAACATATCTCAAAAAAAAAAAAAACCAATCACTTGACTTAACTCATCAATATTAATCATTGGTTAATTTTAAAGCCAATCATCGTTATCAAGACCAAACGAGAGAAACCAAAAGAACATACAAATGCATGTTGGCAGCTATAGATTAGTTTAGTTTAATATGTAATGGTCATAACGATGAGAGAGAAAAAAATGAGGTGAAATTTTTCTCTATCAAACATATTTCAATATACGTAGAGAATGATACAGAAAAAAGTGCTCAAACAGGTCAATTCCATGAAAATTAAATAGTTGGTGCTTTACTTGAAAGCACAATATTATCGTCTTTTTAGCGTAACAAATGTGATTTACTTAACATGTGATTGTGAGCCTAATCTGGTCAACCTAAGGCGAGAATACAAAAAGGACATGTAGTAATGTGTAAGGACTACAACAACATGATACTAATGCATCGATATATCTAAGCCAGATTAAGAATTAACATACGTAACTAAAATTGCATGCCCTACTCCAAAGACGTCGGAACATTTGGACCATTCCCGGCGCCAACTATTCCCTAAGTGATATACCTTTGAAAAAGGTTAGAACATCAATTATAAGCACAAAACCACTTCTTTCTTTCCCAATAAGACTACCGCAGAGTCCGACATCCTATAGTTTATAGTTCAAGCTTGATAAATGTCATTACAAATACATATGCACATACACACCAAAACATCAAAAGTGGAGATTTGGAGATACTTGGAAAATTCAACTATTGCCAAAAACAAATTTAAAGCAAAAGATATATGAATAAATAAGCAATACAACCGATGCAAGGAAATCAATAGATAACTTTAATCCTATCGAGAGCGGGCCTTTATCCACCGCCATCGTGGATTCCAAGACAACTTAGTATCTTCTTGCTTTAAGGGTTATTCAAACTTATTTAGTTTTCAAGGTTTTTTCTTATCGTAACTGCAACACTTGACACTCTTTAGATAATTACACCTACAAAAGTCATTACAATAAAAAAACAAATCACACATAATAGGAGAATAAATCACTTATTTGTCCCAAAAGTGCATCAAAACACGACTAAAAGAACGATCGTATGAGACTAATCCCGATTTACAATCCTCATTGGTTTGGCATTCTTATTGGTTTTTCTAATTTGGCATAAATAAAATTTGAATCCCTATATATATAACTCAAATTTTAAAGTTGACAAGTAAAACCTAATTTCGACCTACTAAAATACATCGTTTCTCCAATTTTAAAGTTAACACATCAAACAAAACCCCTGGAAGCTATCGCTCCTCCACTACATTATCAAATTGTCTATACGATCACGGAAGCGTAAAAGTAATGATCCTTTCGATACATAGATACATGGTAAGCTTTTGCTAATGTAGCTTTGAGCTTGCTACGCTGGTCTCGACTAAACATCCAAAGACCTACAAAAATATATAATTCAAATCATATTAATTAGGTTGGATTTTATTGTATTAGTCATCTCTAATAAATAACCTTGAGAGTTTACATGCATGGAGAAGGAAAATGAAAGACCGTGGGGGAAAGAATTCGCAAATGACAGAAAGTATTCTTTTCAAATACCAAATTGTTCACCTAGCTAGGTTCACTATCAAAAGAATCAATGCTTTCCATAATTCGCAATAGTTTAATGGGAACCGATCATTCAACTCTCTCGCATAATCCATAACACAAACGAACTACGTACACTTTTCTCTTTGTCATGGGCATCAATCCAAAATTAGGTAACACCTTTGAAGACTTCTGTTGGAGATAATATAATAAAGAATTGTGTAATTTCTATAAAATTTAATCGCAAAATAACCCACCAATCTACCATAATAACGAGACAAAGCAAACCATAAAGAATATAAAAAGTGATTCTACTTACAGACAATAGGTCTCTTAGCAATAAGTTTCTTGACATCAAACCCAAATCGAAATTTCCGATATAAAGTATTAATTTGTAAATGGTACCTCAAACTTGAAAATCGATATGTTCCTAGAATCTTATCGTATAAGGAAAACATAATCTATGCTAGCTTGATTCAATTGGGTTGATACTTAAAGCGGCGAATAACGAGATGGCCAAACTTCTCTCCTTGCATACGGGTTCGTGATGAATTATAAAAACCTACAATCAAAATAATTGAATTCACAGTAACCCACAATTCATATTTTATCAAAATATTTTACCTAATTGATTCAACTAATTTGCTACAACGCTAAATAATAAAATAGCACATTTTGTACCTGCAATTTATTGAATAAAAAACTCGTTATGTTGGGTGCTAGCAATTGACGGCCAAGGTTAGCAAATAATAAAGGTATTTTCCGCGAAACGTAAGCTACGAAATGTAATCAAACGAAGCTACGTAAATTAATCGTTATGAATTGACTCCAAGTTGATGAAGATGAGAATCGAAAATCTTCCGGATGTTTTAGAGAATATGCGACTACACATGGTTAAAGTTTTAGACAATTTAACATACAACATCAACCCAAACTACATCGGAGAATCCAAAGAGGAACTTGGAAATCAGATCCTTCATCAACGCAATTGGCAGCCCGGCTTCTACATATTATTTCTTTCATTCTAACATGAACCAAAACCTCTTAAAGACCATAAGAATAATCCGATCAAAACTAAGCATCTATATAAAATTTCTCAAGATACTCAAACCATAAGTAATGCACCCTCGAAGTTAATTTGAAAATTGAGCAACAAGAATCTGGTTTAAAAACTTTATGCCCAAAGATTAGTATTACTTCTCATGACCCATGGCAGCTCAAACGATTGACTATTGACACCCAAGATGGTAACAATTATACAAATGGGTAAATCTTACCATTTCTTATTCGGTTCATCCTCTTAAAACATGTATTCCCATCCTCATAAAGATCATATCCATGTTAATGGTGCCATGACATCTAGCTGCAATTACTCATCACCACCTACATACCGTAATCTGCAATAAGCCTTGACGGTAAGAATTTATGGATCAAATGTATTAAACCTTCACATTAATCCAAAAACGCTTGAGTTTATTAGATACAACATTGAGCAAAACGAGAGAAGAAAAATTCCTAGGTCTAGAGTTCTCGGAAAATTCTAAGGTTAGCTATCAATCAACCGGGGCATTGATCACAACATACGAAGAGAAAGAAAGAGATCGGAAGTTAAACTCTAAACCAACAAATTCAATGGAAATTACCGTAAACCCATTCAAGCAATATTCATGAATCTAAAACATTATAAACAAAGCCACAAATTTGACATGTAAGAACCCTAATTTTTGTGTAAACTAAAATTTCAACTCAAAGAAGAATTTAAGCAAAGCATCTAATTAATAATTAACGTGCATCGAATGCGACTTCATGAACCCATAAGAATTACTTGTTCATTCAACTAAAAAGAATATTAGCCCAACATGGAGAAGAAATCCCATTAAATTCACTCCATCGTGGGAACGATTAAAACGGGTGATACCAAAGGATAAGAGTATTACCTTAGCATATCATAAACAATAACTCCATCGCCATCTCGTTAAATTCAATCCATAGGCTTGCATCCAAAGAATGTTTTACTAATTGGCCAACTCCGCCCCGCAAAGTAAAGAACGTAAACTACCTTGCATATCATAAACAATAACTCCATCGCCATCTCGTTAAATTCACTCCATAGGCTTGCATCCAAAGAATGTTTTACTAATTGGCCAACTCCGCCGCAAAGTAAAAAAAAGAAACTCACTTTTATTGGGCATTGGCATATATACATCATGTTTGTTTACCTTCTTCTTCTTCTTTTCTTCCTTCCCGAATATTTAACAAAAAATAAAAATAAAAAATATTTGCAACAAAAAAATTAATCCAATATTTTAAATAAACAATCAAATCAAAAAGAGATATATCTCATTACACAATTAAGGAATCAATTGTTTGTCAGTTCCTTCCTGGGCATCACTCAATCAAAAACGATTAATCGGTTAGGGATTTCTCCCTGGACAATGGCTAGAGAGTTTTTAATATTGTTGTTAACTAAATATTTTTATGCGACAAAACAATAGTTCTTCTCTCTATTTATACAACAAAACACAGACCAAAAGCAAAAACTAAGTTACGGATAGTTTGAAAGGGAAACGCAGTTCGAAATGTATACGACTATACACCACAAATTGGTATTGGCTAATGAATTAGCTGAAAAATGTCACTTGATAGGCACATTAGTTTATCTGCAAACCCATTGTAGAGCAGCCTCTCTAGACCCGTGGATATTTCTACATCTTCTAAACAGTTGACACAGATACCTTCCCCTACCCTACTGCAGCTGCAAAAAGAACATAATGTTCATAATTATGATCTATGAATCATGTTCTTGTCACACATGGTTTATGAGATGCATCATACAGAATTAGTATAAAAAGTCACATAAGTCCAAACTGAATTTAAAAATATATTATAACTTATGGTTTATGAGATATTTCATGATAACTTACTCATTTGATTATCTAGAAAACATTCATAAGAATGAATTTAAAATATATTATGAGTACCCACTTAGAGATGGTAAACCTCTAGAAACAAATGATGACGTGACGATGATAGGTTCGTTACACTGAATAGATCAAGACTTACTTACCAAGTTTTATAGAAGCCACATATAAGGGTCCCGCATGTGAACTGGGTTGAATTCATTCTCACCTAAGAATCGATAGCTTCAATTGATCCGCTTCTATCATTTGTTCATACATAAGAACAGGTTTTGGTTATGAGTACCACCGTACATAATGTGTTAGGGTACGAAAGTAGCTTTAATTTGGTAGGGTGGATACCAAAACAAATATAAATGGCAAAGCTAACTATGTCAGTTAATCAATTGTAAAACGATGCTTAAAATGCCAAGATATTTTTTGTGTATGGGTGGACACCATACACACATTTTTTTGGCAAATACCTTCAATTAGGTATTCTTTGCAGATAACTCCAAATATTTTGAGTATACGGTTTATATAAAGAGCCCGCACTACTCATAAAGTAAAAACACGAAAGGCCTCTCCAAGTTAGTGTTGGCGCAATGCGGAATTATCCAAGATTTTTAATGACCCTTCAAGGGAGATTCAAAAGGGAAAAAACACATTATAATCGAAATTTTACCTTCTAAGCTACGTGAATAGACACTCGCATATCCAATTGTCGTTGTAACGCTCTTTGGAGTTTCATAGCTAACCCTCATAACCACCTATAAATTTGTAACATGAGAAGAAAATTATGACTGAGAATGAGGAAGTTCTCAATTTTAGTATCAATTTTCGAAACTAAGCGAGATTTGACAAACCTTCATACGCAATATTTAGGAAAGACAAACAAGAGAGAATTACCTTAAATCATCCATCCATAAGATGAATTTCATAGAGTAGATTTAGACCTTTCTCTTGAGAAGGCTAGAGGCTAAGAAGATCAGATCTTTAACCCCCAATGTTTTGATAGCTCCAGTGCTGACCCTCGCACAGTTTCAAAGGTTTTCTATACTTTTGCACGCTGCAAAAATAAGATGAATTTCTAATTACATAACCAACAAAAATCATCCAAATTGCTAATCCAAGCCTCAAATTTGCTAATCCAAGCATCAAATTTATGAACAGATACGACCTTAAATAAGAACAGGATCGATGTTTTGCTTTTCCATCCGTAAGTGTATCAGCAACTGCACATAAAACAACGAAATAATCAAATAGAAAAAGAAATCTCTATGAAAAGGAGGAGTAAAATATCAACTGAAACAAAACTAAAAATCGGGTATATATCAACCTACCCATTATATAACCCTCTCTTTTATTCAACTTCATCTTCGATGGGAAATTAACTATCATCGCATAACCCAACACTTACATATCTCATAGGGCACAATAATACTTTAGTATAAACAAAAGTACTACAACACAGAATTAATCTAATCTTAAAGTTCACACATTCAAGCTTTAAACACAAAACATATGAGATTTCGACCATTAATCAATGAGTAGTGCAAACTAATTCGGAAAGCAGAGACAATAAATCAACCTAGACTACCAAACACATGAACTTGTTAGTCATTGACTTACTCACCTTTTTCCTTTATTTTCAGACTGATCTCAAAGAACTACAACCACACTGTAAATTTGTAACATGAGAAGAAAATTATGACTGAGAATGAGGAAGTTCTCAATTTTAGTATCAATTTTCGAAACTAAGCAGGATTTGACAAACCTTCATATGCAATATTTAGGAAAGACAAACAGTAGAGAATTACCTTAAATCATCCATCCATGTTCGTTCTTCCCAGCCTTGAATGCAGCATATAAGTGGACCAACACAACATTCTTCAATCCAGATACAACGTCACCACCATATACAAAACCAACATATCCAGATTTTGGAGGTAATTTAGTGAGGAAATTGTTCGATTTAGTACCAATTAGCATTCCAAATTTAACCTTCTTCAAAAGGAGTACCATATCCAAAGGTTGATGTTGATTAGTTGATCCATTTTCCATGACCCGATTTTACCATCTTTATGTCCACTTCATAAAAATTGAACCTACCAAGATATATATCCTTACCTTTTCCTTTAAGAAAAAATTTGGACCAATGCAAAAAACATTATAAAAAAGAGAATCGATAGTATCCATAAGGCCAACCATGTACGAAAGTAATTTATACACCACAAAAATAGCCATACAACTGAGTGTTCACATCATATCAGAGATTTGAATATACCTTCTTTCTTATACGTATATATTTGCATCTCTTAGCACAACACAACCTGTATCAACAATCATTGCTCCTATACTAAATCAATACTCATCAGCTCCCATTGCCACGGCCATTAGCACATCAACCCCACTTCTCTATCATTGTCTGTGGTGCCATATAACTGCCGTTGTTGAGGCTTCACGGATTATGGATTGGCTGCAAACAATGCAGTGATACGATAAATACTTCTTTATCATATAACTTCCAGGATACCTAATTTAGTAACTACAATTACACCACAAATGAGCACATGCCATTTTCGAAGATCAAAATATTAAGTGAACGGAATTGCAAGCGCATCATATAACTCACCACACTCGGGAACATAATTTATCCCTCGGTCACCTTAAAACTCATTGATTAAGCTGGTTTTTTATTCTTCTTCTAGTGCTCCATGAACACGACAAAGAACCAGATAGAAAAGTAAATATAGGTTTCGGGTTGATTCACCCATTAAGCCGAGTTCATGGATTCAAAGTTGCAACAAGTGTCCCCAATCGTAATGCTCAAAGAACACGTCATCTAGGGACTTAAAGAGCAACTTCGAATCACCTCTATTTAAAGAAGAATCAAAACCACAAAAAACTTGATAATACGATTATAGTTATGGTTTTTATTTATGTGCAATCCACACTTGAGAAAAATGCTATGGGATCATCCATAATAAACGCAGCTAATGTCATGCACTTTGGCTAGAATTATTCGAGATAAATCGACAACAAATCCCATACCAGTTAAGAGTTCTCGTTTGTGTACTGTTGAGATCGAAAGAGAAACAGGGAAAGGGAAAGTTGAATTCAATTTGCACTTAAAACCCTAGAATCGACGGCCTAATCCGTTATCTCAATTAGAACCCTTTCAATCAAAACCCCCAAATTTCAAATTACAGGCAAACCCTAGAATTCGACATCAATTTACAGCCAAAATAAACAATAGAAACATTCGAAAAAAATTATCGAAGTTTACCTTAACAGCTGCCATGTTCTTCAATCTCTCGGATAATTTTGATGCTTTTACAGGTCTTGGATTTCTGTAAAATTATTTTGTTTCTTAGCCGTGAAAAAAATAATTAGTGATGAGAAAAAATAATTAGTGACGAAGAAGAATATGTAAAGGAAGAATACGAAGGATCGAAACAATAAAGGAAATTTTTTGGGTGAGACGTTTTTATGGTATAAACTTTGGAGTGAATTCCGTTTTTATGGTAGTCTTTTCTGGCCGTCCATGTAAAAACCCAATCCGGAGCTTCCCGACCTTCGGATCGGGGTCCCCATTCAATGTCGTCCGTCTGATAGCCTAGGCTATCATGGAGACAAACCTCATAGGTTTTTATAACTATGATTAATGATTTATCTCTTAAACTATCCTCGCATTTTTAGGGGCGACCCCAAAAAAATTAGGGGCGACACTAAAAGACAAAAAAGGCCACCCAAACGTAAACCTAAGCTACACCTTATCTTCGATTTTTCGAAATGGCCAATATGCCCTTATATAATCGGTAGCCAACTCCATAATCGGTAGGGTAAAGGTGAATCGGTAGGTTAAATTGAAACTATACCTACCAATTATTGTGTAGATACTTCGGCTAATAATCCCTTTTATAATCGGTAGCTTATCCAACTTGTAAGACTACCGATTATAAGGAGCCCCATATTCAACCTTGGCCAAATTCCATAGGTCTTGAGGGTGGAGAGCCAACCATAACCACTTGGCTTGAGCTGTGGATGTAGCCATAATCGGAAGCCTAATAGGTTACATACACTTAGATTATAAGTTGCCCCAAAATGAGTTTTTTTTCTAAAATCCTTCACGTAATGAATTTTGAAATCTACCATAATCGGTAGGATATATAATTATATAACCCACCGATTATAACGAGCCCCAGATCTAACCCTTGCCAAATTCCATAGGTTTCGAGTGTACAGGGCCAGGCATAACCATGTGGTTCGTGATTTGGATGCAGCGTTAATCGGGAGTTAAATATATTACCAAACCATCCGATTATGGGTTGCCCCAAAATGAGTTTTTTCTAAAATCCTTCATGTGATGAATTTTGAAATATACCATAATCGGTAGGGTATATAATTATATAACCCACCGATTATAACGAGCCCAGGATCCAACCCTTGCCAAATTCTATAGGTTTCGAGTGTACATGGCCAGGCAGAGCCACTTGGTTCGTGTTTTGGATGCATCCATAATCGTAAGCCAAATAGGTTCCACAATCTACCGATTATAGGTTGCCCCAAAATGAGATTTTTCTAAAATCCTTCATGTGATGAATTTTGAAATCTAACCTTAATCGGTAGTCTATCTAACTTAACAACCTACCGATTGTAAGGAGCCCCAAATCGAACCCTTTCCAAATTCCATAGGTTTTGAGGGTACAGGGCCAGGCATAGCCATGTGGTTCGTGATTAGGATGCAGCCATAATCGTAAGCCAAATAGGTTCCACAACCTACCGATTATAGGTTGCCCCAAATTCAAATTTTGAAAGCTACCATAATCGGGAGATATGCTAACTAACATAACTACCGATTAGGTGAGATATGACTGGCATTTTAAACCAAATTTCGAAATAGCCGTTGGAGTTTTTGGGAAAAAGAAAAGAGCCGTTGGAACCTAAACCTATATCAAGAAACTCATATCTATCACCCCAATTGCACCAAACTCTTTCCTTTCTTGGTTTTAATTTTTGAAAACCAAAATCATGGATATTGCTTTTGCCAAGAAGAAGATTGTGCTATTTATAGAGCGTGGGTTGTGGTAACTGCTCATGATCGTGTTCACAAGCTCCACAAACGGGAATCCGAAGAGCAGTTATGGAACCGTATTCTAATGGTATTTGAGGCGTTAGATGGTAATTCGAAGATCGTCCAATGACATTAAGATGAGAAAGGATGCGGTCGACAAGGAGATTGAAAAACTTGAAGATGAAGAACGATTTGTTAGGGACGCTTTTTCTTGGTGGACGTATGAAAAACGAGTAAGTATCTTTATAACTCCGACTCACATTAACATAAGTTAGTACTAACTTGTTACTCATTCGTAATTTCGGAGAAATCTTCTTTGATTGTCGGTATATGGACCTCTACGGGAAACTATTTGAACATGAAGGATGTTACAAGATCAAGAGGGACAATTTATGTGGTGTTTGGACGTTATGATCTTTTTTAATACTTTTATGGTCAATTAGGAGTATGGATTTAGGTGCTTTTGACGAAATTGTAAGGGTAAGGTCGTTTGAACTTTATGTAATGGATGTAATCGGGGGATTATTAATACAACAACTTTCCGATTATAAATAAACGGATGATTATTTTGTTAAACAAACTACCGATTAGAACATTCGGTTATATTATGTGTCAACTTTAGTTCCGATTATCGTGTTATTTGGTTCCAGGAAACATTGGTTATTTCACATAGAATAATCGAAAACCAACAAAAACTAAACCTACCGATTAAGGATATTCGGAAGTCAAGGTGAAAAGTTACCTTTCGATTATTGTGTTGTTTGGTTACAGAAACTATAGTTGTTTTTTTAGTAGAATAATCGGACATTAACAAAACCACAAACCTCCGATTAAAAGTATTCGGAAGTCAATGTGCTCAATTACTTTCCGATTATGGTGTTGTTTGGTTACAGAGAACAAAGTTTTTTTACATATAACAGTCGGAAGGAACATTACAAATAAACCTACCGATTATTGTTATTCGGAAGTGAAGGTGCACATTTACCTTCCGATTGTGGTGTTGTTTGGATATACAAGACAAGTTTTCTTTACACATGATAATAGGAGATAAAAGTATATTAGCAATCCTCCGATTCTGACCAAATATTTTGCAAAATCCCCAGAATCGGTAGGTTAATAACGTATAACCCTACCGATTCTGACTAAAAATGGATCATCCCCGAGAATCGGTAGGTTAATATATAAACTTATCTTCCGATTGTGTTCCAAAATTCAACACTTTCATGTCTCTTCATGTGATTCGCCTGCGAGTCATCGTTAAATGCATAAAATGTGTAAAATAACTATTCTTAATCCATAAACATAACGTAACAACTAATATTCCGACACAAACTTTGAAAATGACATAATCTGACATAATCCAACATAAACAAAGTTATCCATAAAGTTAACGAAAAACATCGAGAGTTTACAACATCGAAAGTTTACTTGTTCCTTTTTGCTTTGATTTTGCGACCTTTACCACCCCTACGACTTGGATCAGAATCATCATTGGTTTCATCAACTTGAGTGCTCGATGACGCTCGAGTTATTTTGTTCACCTTGGTTGTAGGTTTCTTTTGCAATTTTTCCCCGAACTGAGATGCATACTCCTCATTGTCAACGTTATCAATCAACTGTTGGTGCTTTTTTATCTTCTCAATTGAAACAGGCTCTCCGGACTTTATACAATCAGTGCACCATTTCGACAAACGCTTGAACTGTTCATCTGTTTTTAAAACATAGGATACCATCAAACGGTTATTACTCTATTTTGACCCATAATATTAAACTAAATTAACAAAACAATACGTACCAATCTATCAAAACCCGCATGAGGCTTCTCTTTGAGGATACTCTTGTACGAAGAATGGCTTTGCTTTAAGATCACGGATTACACGAATATGAGAAACATTGCGGTACCAATCCATATAGTTGGGAGCATTTTCAAAACCTTGGTTGGCTGCCCTTCCTTGGTTGATCAAGTAATGCGCCATTCTATCCCAATGGAATTTACAGGATGGTGAACCCTTGTGAACCACCGTGATAGAATCTTTATCGACTCGCAAAGTCTGCTCCCGCATCCAAAGTGAAATTTCCATGGATTTCCTACTTTGGTATATCTTGTACAAAACCGTGTTGTCGCATCACCCTTGAGGCATTGTACATCACATATCCTATGGGGTGCCACAACGGTCCAAAATAAAGTGCCAAATCGGACCGACACGCGATATGTCCAAAGAGAGCTCGGTCTTCCTTGTATGGATCAAAGCATACGTCTTGGGCATTAAGTGAGTCCAAATCTCCCTCAAACGAATCACCGATGCTCCTTCGTCCTAGAATGGTTGTCATCGAAGACGTACTTTCTTCCTATATGGTCACCTTTCTCCCACGCCGGGTTTTCAATGGTCAATCCCAAGATAGGGAAGTGGTCGTAGATCCAAGTCTATAATGTCATTTTTGCAAGTATTAGGAAATTGATTCTTCAATAGTATAAAAAAAAATAAAAAAATAACCAAGTATGTGGAGTTAATAAACAATACATGTAGCAGACTCACGTTCCCGGCCACTTGGCTAATTCCAAGCCTCGACGCTTTTCTCAACTCTTCCATCAACCACGCATGGCATGCCGTGCCCCAAGAGTACTCATGCACTTTATCGAGAGGATCCGAGGAAGTTGTAAAAGGTTGGCGTCGACCGATTGCCACCGGTATTGGGGAAAATGACACATCCCAATACACATAGGAGATATGCGGTGGCCGCATGGTTGACTTGCTTTCGTCATTAAAGTTCCTTTATCTTCTTTATCCTTGGTGCCCTTGAACATATCCATCGAGTACCCATGTTGAACTATCTAGTTCTATACTTCATGCATCTTTTGAACTCGATTGTTGATGTTTCTTCATCCCAACCCAAACACTTCTTAGTCGATCATAAAGATTCCTCCATTCCAAATCGCTTAGTGAACTCGGCCCTAACACCCTTGCCATGGACGGGGAGTTTAAGAATCTGCTCAACATCATCTGGGGTTATCATCATCTCCCCAAATGGCATATGGAAGGTGTCGGTCTCAGGATAAAGTCTCTCCACAAACGCCGATATAGCCACCCGGTCATGTTCCAACATTGAGTTCTCCGCAGCATCAGCTAACCCTGAATTCGCAATAATGGCCTTGAACCTTTCATATTCATCCTCCAAAGGCCAATCTAGCATTTTTGTCGGTGCGGCGGTCGCTTTGAGTAAAGGAACCACATCGGAATGATACTATTAAACACATGACAAGTTAAAAAATAAAATTAGAATAACCTAAAACTACAACCCTTAAAAGTATTACGGAGAAAAACATAATAGGTTAATAAAATGGATACGATCATTACCTCAGTTTCATATATTTCTCTGGCCCAGGATTCTTTATATCCAAATAACAATTTCCCTTCATCCTCCGGCATCCCAAGGATTACACCTTCTGGAATATCCTTCACCTTCAGTTCATCTCGGACAAGGTGTTTCACTTTCTTTCGAGGAGGATTTTTCTTTTCGGCTTCTCTTTCTTCTTGAGCACCACTAGGTTGTCCTACTTCTTCGGGTGCTTCTAGTTCAATTTCTGGTTGTGATGGTGGAGCACTTGGTTGAACACCTTCTTGGATTGGTTGTGATTGAGAGGCACTTGTTTGAACACCTTCTTGGATTGGTTGTGATTTAGAGGCACTTGGTTGAACACCTTCTTGAACCGGTTCTGATTGAGGGGCACTAGGTTGAACAGCTTCTTGGCTTGCTTGTTGAGTTCCATCTTGAGCACTTGAAGCGGCGTTAGCGATCCTAACTCTCCTTGCACTACATTTGTCGAGTTCGCGCCTATCTTTCCTTGCACTAGCCGAGACAATTGCATCTTGGATGTTTTTACCTCGCCTATCCCTAAACAACAAAAGAAAGTACAACAGGTTATGAAACTAAATATTCGGTTGGTTGATTTAACAAATTGCCTCCGATTACTCTCAATCGTAAATATCAGTTCACCTAAAGCTACCGAATATGTATAATCGAAAACAAAAGCATTTTTTTGGTGCTCGAATATGTTTATCTACACACAATAATCGGAAGCTAAATGTCAACATAACCCTTCGAATACCAATAATCGAAAGGCATAATAAAGTCCACCTACCGAATGCATCACAATCGGACGCCTCACAAAACTAATTTCTACCGAATGTGCGTAACTTTGTGTCCAGAAACTACTCAAGTGGTTCAGCATAAACAATCGGAAATAAATTACAAAATATATCACCCAATTATTGCGTCTCTAATACTTGTTCTTCCCTAGTATATTCAGAAGGAAAAATCACAATTAGCTTCCGATTATGATAGATTTAGGCCTTAGTAATGAAAAACGTTATAGAATCGGTAGGATACCTAAATTTTTACCACCCGAATATGACAAATTTTCTCGTGAAATGAAGAGTTCGACCACAATCGGAAGTTTATAACAATACCTAACCTACCGATTCTAGGTAATAACCGAAAACCCTAAAATAAATAAACATGGATACGTCGAATTAAAGCAATATAAACCAAATTAATGGTAGAATCTTAGCTAATCGGCGCCATTTCAAGTTGCCTGAGAGTTTGGCTATCAGTATCGCCTACATCAGCGAGTTCATCAAATTCGTGTTCTTCGGGTTCGTGAGTTAAAACCTCTTTATTACGGGCATGCAATCCAATATTCGGATCCTCACCACGCACTACGTTTTTGGTTCGAGCTTTCTTACGTTCCGTTTTTCATCTTTATAGAGAATAATCGACGATGAACGATGTATAGCGAGGAGAGGGGTAGAGTTTTCCTCTCTGCAATCGGAAGGAAAGAGGAGAAGAGGAGTTGAAGTTGAAAAGAAAATGAAATGAATCGACTTTGGTTTTATCTGTCAAACGGTTAATATTCGGTAGGTAATACCACCTCATTAGCGACCGATTGTTGAGTAGCCAAAATCGGTAGTGTGGGTTACTTATAACCTACCGATTATTGGAAGCCCCAAATTGAGCATTGGCCAAATTCCCTAGGTTTTGAGGGGTGCAGAGCCGACCATAACCATGTGGTCCGTGATTTGGATTTAGCCATAATCGGAAGCCAAATAGGTTACCCAACCTTCCGATTATAGGTTGCCCCAAAATGAGTTTTTTTGAAAATCCTTCATTGCAGGGAAATTTGAAATCTACCATAATCGGTAGGAATTGTTACTTTTACCATTCGATTATTGGAAGCTTTAAATCGGTAGCTTAGACATTTTTGTATTCGTCCGATTATATAGGAGCCCCAAATTTGGTTTTTGCAGAAATCTCAAATTTTTCGAATTCGAGAACTATATTAATCAGTATCTTATAAGCTACCGATTATACAGTTGCCCCAAATTTGGTTTTTGCAGAAATCTCAAATTTTTCGAATTTGGGAACTAGAATAATCGGTAGTTAATATGACATCCGATTATGAAGTTGCCCCAAATTTCTTCCTTGCCGAAATCACCAATTTTTGGAATTTAGGAGCTACTATAATCGGTAGTCTAGTGAGGTTATTTTTCCTACCGATTATTATAGAAGCAAGATACGCGCTTACCACAAAATCGATATAATCGGTAGTATAATATCGTTACTAAGCTTCTGATTGCTTTATAATAATCGGGCACTAAATATCTTCCGATTATGTAAGGGCATTAACGTAATCTCCGCATTTTTGGACATCCCTTAACGGCTTATATGGGTTGGGAATAAAAAAGTCGCCCCTAATTCTTTTGGGGTCGCCCCTAAAAGTGCTAGGTAAACTATACCACGGTTTTCGTAAACTTTATACCGTTGAAAAGCATTTTAAAACACCTACGTAACGAATATAAACATGGCTATCAAATTTTACATATTTCTTATAGTAACAATAATCAATTTAAAGGGTAGTTTTAGAAATATTCCCTTGATGGGACAAAATTTAAAACCAATTGGCTCAACTAATTTGGGACGGAGGGAGTATACAATATTGTATTTGGTCGATGTTGAGCTGGTTGATAGGTTTCTAATCAGTTTCTTGTAATTTCCAATTATTATTATTATTATTTTCTATTAAAAAAAATATTGAATTGTATAAGAGACTTATACAAAGGATAAACTGGAAAAATGCCCCAAATTAAGGGATCATCTCTGGGACGTGCCCCGAATTTTTTGATTTCTGGAATGATTTTTCTAACTTCCAATCCAACCCCTTCGATTGCTCAAAGGAATTTGAAATATCCTATTGTTGATGGTGGTTTTTAAACAAGGGGTAAAATCGTAAAACCCCATGACCTAGTGTTACCCGCAACACATTAACTAAGAGCATTTAACTCGGTGTAAATAATTAATAGGGGTATTTTTTCAAAATAAGCAGTTAGGGTTTTCAAACACAGAACCCTAATTCCAAAACCAAGCCGCACCCTCGCGCATCATGGCAACAATGCCCAAACCAAGCGCATACTGCGCACCATGGCAATTGTGACGGACCGGAAAATTACGCCTTTGGCGCGTTGCCCCGCAGCCGTAATCTCCCGGTGCGCCATGATGAAGCTACGATCCGGGCCTCAAAGCTAGGCAAATGCACGTCCAATTGTCCTTGCAAGCATGCTCGTGGAGCATGACGTGACTAACTTAGCTTCCACACTGCTCCAACTTACCCTTGTCCCGCAAAAGGGTTTAAGGCCATAAGGCCAATGCCAATGCAGTTTTCATGCGTCTCTGCTTTACCTTTATGTAGGGAATTCATAAATGAATTTCCTAGCTAGCCGAGCAAACCATCACATTGCCGTGTCTCTTGTCCAGGCATAAGCCTTAGACTTTAGCGTAGGCCACACCAAGCCCTTGTCATTTCCCACGTTAACTCGCTACCATCTCTTCATAACTTGATAGGAAGTATGAGCATTCACTTACTGGCATGCAACTAAGCCTTATCAAGTCCGCCACAATCATCTCTTGCGTCGAGCTACCAAGCTTAGATGATATGAGGGGCCAACGTCTTTGGACCGACAATCTTTGCAACTCATTGCGGCTGCCTACGTACCCTTCCCTACTCTAAAGGGATCAAGCACAGACCGTAGTTCATCCATGAAGGGATGAGAAAATTAAACCAAATCGTTTGCAAGGTGTGGCCTAGCAAAAAGCAGTAATGGCCTCGGTTCGTATAGGCCATTCCGCCAAGATGCATAATGATTATGCATCATCGGGTCCGCGCCAGTGGCATAGTGATGCCAACGCATCAAATACCCTCTTCTAAAGGCTACGCAACTATAAATGAGCCTTAGGCATCATTTATGCTCTTAAGCTAAGCTATGAAGCTTACTTGGTACATAGTCCGCATATGCACCTTCAACCAACTACCCCTCCCTATATATGTCTTAATGGAATTTCTACAAGTATGAAAAAGGGGAGCATATTGACATGCTTCACTATTCATGGCCGTTGCCATGAATTTTCGAATGACCGGCAATGATTGCCGAAGTTTCCGTTCATTGCACAATGATTGTGCACCACTCGTTCCGTCTCTGCACAATGATTATGCGACATTCTCTTTGGCCTATCGCATAATGATTATGCAATATTCTCTCGACCAGCCCTCTGCAGTGCGATGCACAATGATTGTGCGATATTGGTTGTTGGCCAATAACTCTCATAATGTAATGATTACGCTTTGTAAGCTCAAGGCCACTTACCCAATCTGGCCTAATGCATCATGATGATGCAATATTGTCCCTTGGCCAAATGCCAAACATAATACGCCATTTTTGGCGCGGTATTGGCCCTAACCCAATCCACCTTTTCACACTGCGGAAGCTTTGGATGAAGCTTCATCACAAGAAAATGGCGCATCTTTTAGCATGCGCCATGCTAAAAACACGGGGTGTTACATTATCACACCCTTCAAAGAATTTCGTCCCCGAAATTCAAAACCAAAGCTATTGTGGACAATCTCTTCGAGTTGGATTCCATGAGCAAAAGTCCCATACGGATGCTCGGGAAATCACGGGTTTCTTCAAGTTGTCATGAACAACAATTTAGACCTTCGAGCACATGTCCCATACCACCCGCCTGTGGATCCAAAAGTGCCCACAACTAAACCAAGAATCGAATGGCCGTGCCAAGAGGATATCTCGACATGGTATCCCGAATGCGCATCCCATACTACGACCTTAAGTCCCTAAGGTTCACAAGGTTGAAAGATGTCATCGAAATGACAAGGAAAAACTCAACGCAACACCGTGAGGACCAATCTCTAATGCCAAAGTGCAGGTTGGATGCAAGCCACCGTCCCGCGACGGTTTACCGGTTGCCACTCGTAAGTGGGATGCTAGCCAAGGCTCGACAACGCACACCGTTGGACCAGGTGCCAACGTGTGGGGATGATCGGTCCCATTGTCTACCCACCGTCCCAGAGACGGTCTTAGGATGCTCGTAAGCGGGGTGCCACGAGGCACGGCAAACTCACAAGACTTATACAAGCTCAACTCGGTCGCAAAAGTTGGCCTACTCTCCAACTTAAAGTTTTTCCGTTAAGGAAAAATACTCGCTAATGAGTCCACCCCGCACAAGCCCCTAGAGTTTTCTCGGAACTTGCTCTCGACCATATTCGTGACGGGACCGGGAAAATTACGCCTTTGGCGCGTTGCCCCAGCCGTAATCTCTCGGTGCGCCATGATGAAGCTAAGATCCGGGCCTCAAAGCTAGGCAAATGCACGTCCAATTGTCCTTGCAAGCATGCTCGTGGAGCATGACGCAGCTAACTTAGCTTCCACACTGTTCCAACTTACCCTTGTCCCGCAAAGGGTTTAAGGCCATAAGGCCAATGCCAATGCAGTTTTCATGCGTCTCTGGCTTTACCTTTATGTAGGGAATTCATAAATGAATTTCCTAGCTAATGAGCAACCGTCACATTGCCGTGTCTTGTCGGGCATAAGCCTTAGACTTTAGCGTAGGCCACACCAAGCCCTTGCCATTTCCCACGTTAACTCGCTTACCATCTCTTCATAACTTGATAGGAAGTATGAGCATTCACTTACCGGCATGCAACTAAGCCTTATCAAGTCCGGCCACAATCATCTCTTGCGTCGAGCTACCAAGCTTAGATGATATGAGGGGCCAACGTCTTTGGACCGACAATCTTTGCAACTCATTGCGGCGCCTACGTACCCTTCCCTACTCTAAAGGGATCAAGCCTGAACCGTAGTTCATCCATGAAGGGATGAAAATTAAACCAAATCGTTTGCAAGGTGTGGCCTAGCAAAAGCGGTAATGGCCTGGTTCGTATAGGCCATTCCGCCAAGATGCATAATGATTATGCATCATCGGGTCCGCTGGCAAGTGGCATAGTGATGCCAACGCATCAAATACCCTCTTCGAAAGGCTACGCAACTATAAATGAGCCTTAGGCATCATGTATGCTCTTAGGCTAAGCTATGAAGCTTACTTGGTACATAGTCCGCATATGCACCTTCAACCAACTACCCTCCCTATATATGTCTTAATGGAATTTCTACAAGTATGAAAAGGGGAGCATATTGACATGCTTCACTATTCATGGCGTTGCCATGAATTTCTGAATGACCGCAATGATTGCCGGAGTTTCCGTTCTGTTGCACAATGATTGTGCACCACTCGTTCCGTCTGCCGTGCCACAATGATTATGCGACATTCTCTTTGGCCTATCGCATAATGATTATGCAATATTCTCTCGACCACCCTCTCGGTTACGATGCACAATGATTGTGCGATATTGGTTGTTGGCCAATAACTCTCATAATGCGCAATGATTACGCTGTAAGCTCAAGGCCACTTACCCAACTGGCCTAATGCATCATGATGATGCAATATTGTCCCTTGGCCAAATGCCAAACATAATACGCCATTTTTGGCGCGGTATTGGCCCTAACCCAATCCACCTTTTTCACGCTGCGGAAGCTTTGGATGAAGCTTCATCACAAGCAAATGGCGCATCTTTTAGCATGCGCCATGCTAAAAAACACGGGGTGTTACAAAGAATAATGCTAAACCAAGCCGCATATTTGCGCACCATGGCAACCATGCCAAACCAAAGCCGCACTCTGCGCACCTTGGCAACCATGCCAAACCAAGCGCACTCATGCACCATGGCAACCATGCCAAACCAAGCCGCACTCAAGACCATGGCAACCATGCCAAACCAAGCCCGCTCTCGCACCATGGCAACCATGCCAAACCAAGCCGCATATCTGCGCACCATGGCAACAATGCTAAACCAAGCCGCATCTGCGCACCATGGCAACCATGCCAAACCTAGCTACACTCTGCGCACCATGGCAACCATGCCAAACCAAGCCGCTTTCTGCGCACCATGGCAACCATGCCAAACCAAGTCGCACTCTGCGCACCATGGCAACCATGCCAAACCAAGCCGCACTCTGCGCACCATGGCAACCATGCCAAACCAAGCCGCACTCTGCGCACCATGGCAACCATGCCAAACATGCTCGCTAGCGGCTTTTTCTACCAAAGCCACGGCCCTAACGGCCCCGCATGCCATTGGCACATGCCAAACATGCTCGCTAGCGGCTTTTCTACCAAAGCCACGGCCCTAATGGCCCCGCATGCCATTGGCACATGCCAAACATGCTCGCTAGCGGCTTTTCTACCAAAGCCACTGCCCTAATGGCCCGCATGCCATTGGCACATGCCAAACATGCTCGCTAGCGGCTTTTTCTACCAATGCCACGTACTAATCGGCCCCGCATGCCATTGGCACATGCCAAACATGCTCGTTAGCGGCTTTTCTACCAAGGCCACGGCCCTAACGGCCCCGCATGCCATTGGCACATGCCAAACATGCTCGCTAGCGGCTTTTTCTACCAAAGCCACGGCCCAAACGGCCCCGCATGCCATTGGCACATGCCAAACATGCTCGCTAGCGGCTTTTCTACCAAAGCCACGGCCCTAACGGCCCGGCATGCCATTGGCACATGCCAAACATGCTCGCTAGCGGCTTTTCTACCAAAGCCACGGCCCTAACGGCCCGCATGCCATTGGCACATGCCAACATGCTCACTAGCTAGCTTCCCTATCAAGGTCGGCCCTAACGACCCCGCATGCCATTGGCACATGCCAACATGCTCACTAGCTAGCTTCCCTATCAAGGTCACGGCCCTAATGGCCACGCATGCCATTGGAACATGCCAACACGCTCGCAAGCTAGTTTCCCTATCACGGCCCTAATGGCCACGCATGCCATTGGCACATGCCAACATGCTCGCTAGCTAGTTTCCTATCACGGCCCCAATGGCCACGCATGCCATGGCACATGCCAACATGCTCGCTAGCTAGTTTCCCTATCACGGCCCCAATGGCCACGCATGCCATTGGCACATGCCAACATGATCGCTAGCTAGTTTCCCTATCACGCCCTAACGGCCACACATGCCATTGGCACATGCCAACATGCTCGCTAGCTAGTTACCCTATCACGGCCCTAACGGCCACGCATGCCATTGGCACATGCCAAAATGCTTTCTTAGCTAGTTTCCCTATCAAGGTCACGGCCCTAATGGCCACGCATGCCATTGGCACATGCCAACACGTGCCGCAAGCCATATTTCTAAGCCGCTATGCCTTGGGCCCACGCCAAACATAGCGCCCTAGGTTTGCAAGACTTGCAACTAGGTCAACATGGCCGCACGTGCCATTGGCACATGCCAACACGTGCCGCAATCCATATTTCTAAGCGCTATGCCTTGGGCCCACGCCAAACATAGCGCCCTAGGTTTAAGACTTAAAACTAGGTCAACATGGCCAATGCCACAAGCCATATTTTTAAGCCGCTATGCCTTGGGCCCACGCCAAACATAGCGCCCTAGGTTTGCAAGACTTGCAACTAGGTCAACATGGCCGCACGTGCCATTGGCACATGCCAACACGTGCCGCAAGCCATATTTCTAAGCCGCTATGCCTTGGGCCCACGCCAAACATAGCGCCCTAGGTTTGTAAGACTTGCAACTAGGTCAACATGGCCGCACATGCCAACACGTGCCGCAAGCCATATTTCTAAGCCGCTATGCCTTGGGCCCACGCCAAACATAGCGCCCTAGGTTTGCAAGACTTGCAACTAGTTTAACATGGCCGCACGTGCCATTGGCACATGCCAACACGTGCCGCAAGCCATATTTCCAAGACGCTATTCCTTTGGCCCACGCCCAACATAGCGCCCTAGGTTTGCAAGTCTTGCAACCAGGTCAACATGGCCGCACGTGCCATTGGCACATGCCAACACGTGCCGCAAGCCATATTTCCAAGCCGCTATGCCTTTGGCCCACGCCCAACATAGCGCCCTAGGTTTGCAAGACTTGCAACTAGGTCAACATGGCCGCACGTGCCACTGGCACATGCCACGTGCCGCAAGCCATATTTCCGAGCCGCTATGCCTTGGGCCCACGCCAAACATAGCGCCCTAGGTTTGCAAGACTTGCAACTAGGTCAACATGGCCGCACGTGCCATTGGCACATGCCAACACGTGCCGCAAGCCATATTTCTAAGCCGCTATGCCTTGGGCCCACGCCAAACATAGCGCCCTAGGTTTGCAAGACTTGCAACTAGGTCGACATGGCCGCACGCGCCATTGGCACATGCCAAACACACACGCTGGTAGCCTAACAAAACCGTGCAACCTACCACCAAGGCATTCCGCACATGCCAAACACACACGCTCGGTAGCCTAACTTGCAAACCGTGCAACCTACCACCAAGGCATTCCGCACATGCCATTGGCACGTGCCAAACACACACTTATTCGGTAACCTAACTTGCAAACCGTGCAACCTACCACCAAGGCATTCCGCACATGCCATTGGCACATGCCACACGCGCCACTAGCGGCGCCACTTGCACTCAAGATGCAACCAACACTCGAGACATCGACACAAACTGGGGATGCTTCTTTAGGGTTTTGGTTTTGCATCCTGAGATGCAGCGTACACTACGCTCACATTAAGAAAGCGTGAAAAGGAATAAAGCGGTCAAATAAAAGAGGAAATAAAGGTGAAAACGTTTTCACCCATTAAACCATGCGGTTACCACCTCCTCCCATTATTTCACCCTTTACTCTCTTCCTTCATGAGGCCAGGTACGTTTCAATCTCGACTTGTATAAATAGGTCTTACCTATTTCCACTGGACGACAAGTCTCGGTCGGGAGAAATATACTACACCTACACTCTCTTAAAGGCAACTTTGCAAGCTCTCCCAAAAGCTTCCATCTCTTGCAAGCTTCATAAGCTTTCACTTTTCGATACAAGTCGAAATACTACTCTCCTCAACACCTTTCTTTGCTTCCCTCCCCAAATCAACCCTTCTCCTCCACTTTATGACCGAAGCAAGTCCGGAACGGCCATTTCTTGGTTTAGGCGGACTTGTATAGATCGATCTCGAATCTATAAAGTGCTCACGTCTAAAGCACATTTGTTTAGGGTTTGAATCAATTTCTCACTCACCCACCGAAATTACCGAAATCGCGTGTAAACGATTTTCACCCATAAACACCTATTTAAGCTTATATTTTTAAATAGTAGCAGAGGGACCACCATCACTGCCACCCGCATATCCATCACTACCGCCACCACCACTAACACCCGAACCACCATTGCCACTACCACCTTCACAACCAGAACCACCATCACCTCGCGAATCCTGAACTACCACCACGACACCCAAAACCCTAAACGATCGCCAGCTTAACCCTAAATCACCACCACCTGAACCTTCAAGGACAATTAGTGTGTTTTTCACACACAAGACACAACCTTGTGTGCTAAATTGAATACTTAACTAAGTGGAAATTAAATAAATACCCCTCCTTTTCAGGGGTCTTTACAAATAGAAATTAAATTGAAGTCGTGCATATTGTGCAGCACTGATGTTGGGTGAAGAAGATACAGCAGGAGCACCCATGGCAGCAACAGGGAATGTTTCTGAATCTCTAGGCTTTGGAAATTCCTTAGGATATCCATTCAACTTCCTAAAGGTTGTCTTAGTGTGATCATGTTTGTTGCAATGATCACAAAAGGGTCTCTGACACTCGTTGTTACCAGTATTGGGAAAAACTCTAGGATTCTGGTGATCACTACGAGAAACGTTAAGAGTCGCAGATTCAACAGGGGTAATAGAAGAAGAGTTAATCCCTTGTTGCTCCTCCTGCTGCCTGACATGATTGTAAATATTAGCAGGTGACGGCATTGGCTCCATGAGAAGAATTTGGATGCGCAGAGCAAAAAACGATCGTGTAATCCCTGCAAGAACTCCATCGATCTGTCTTGATTGTGGTTGTTCACATAATTCTTCCATGCACAACAGATACATGGTTCAATAGGTCCGAAGGCATCCACCTGATCCTATAGCGATTTGAGATAGTATAATACATTGCAACGCTCAAGTGATCTTGTTTCAGGGTTGCAATGGATTGCTTTATTGCATACAGTTTGGATGCATTGTGATGGGAAAACCTTGACTTGATCTCGAGCCATTGTTCTCGTGCTGATGGAAAATTCATAGTACTTGAACAGATCTCTGGATCCACTGAATTGGAAATCCAACTACCCACCACACCATCGCAGCGGATCCAGTGAGGTAAATCAGTTTTATTTGTGGGCTTCATTACAGTTCCATCTATGTATCCCGTTCTTCCCTTCGCACTGAGAGCCTTTGTCATCCCTCGACCCCAGGTACAATAGTTTTCACTGTTGAGAAGAGGAGTATAAATGACATAAGTGGGATTATCGGATGGATGCACATAATATGGACTGTTAGGAGATAAAACAGTGTATTTTTCAACACTGGAAGAGTTTGTTTGATCATCTTCGAGAGTCATGTTGACGATTAGGTTTCAGAAAAGAAAAAAATAATCTAACCTAACCTAGCTCTAGTATACCATAAAGAAAACTGGTGACAGAGGTATATGGTTTGCTCACACAACTGTGTTGAGTCTGATTTCGTTAAGTGATATTTATATGATTACATTGGAATACAGATCGAGATACATAACAAGAAAAGCAAAGGAATAGCTACAACTGAAGAATAGAGAAAACAAACCTAATTAGCTAAAGAATAGGTAGAACAGTTGTCACAACAGAAGACTAGGAAAGCTAGTTACAACAATATGTACGTGTATGTACATGTGCAAGTTTATCAATAATCTGATAAACTTAATACGGTTATGGTGGAATGAAGATTTGATCTAACTTTGTTTGAATAGATAGTACAGCCTCTTCCAGATAAGCCATAGGAAATTTAGGATTCTTTTCATCATCATCTTGTTTGGTTTCTTTTGTTGGAGATTGTGATTTTTTCAATAAACCAAATTGTAAAGAATTCATGGTTGTGCCAGGAAAGTGCTCCAGATACCACTTGCTAGGATCTTGCTTGTTAACCCTAAACTAAACTACCATTACACTACAATCTAATTAATTAACATCTTATTTCTTCATTATTCCTTACAGAGAGGAACCCTTCATTTATATATAGGTTTCATGTTACAACCATCCAAGCATATCCTTTAGACAGTTTACAAAATAACTGAATTAACTGATGTTCACATAATACATTCACACCTACAATCACTATTCTAGGTACGTAACAAATTCCTGTGCGACGAATAAGGGAGAAATCAAAAACAAAAGAACAACCCAGTGATATCCTATTGATATGAACAGAAGAATCCTTATGAAAGGTAAAGTCTTTCATACTTTTTGGTATTAGAATTAGGACACAACTTATATATATATATATATATATATATATATATATATATATATATATAGTACGAAGAAACGTTCTGTACCCAATTAGTGTCGGGCATTAGGAAACCACATTATATATAATTTTTGTTTTTCTTTTTTTCTTATAAGTCATGGAAGCCTAGCCAAATATGGAAAACCAAGGATCGGTTTTTTCTTCTTCTTTTGTTCGTTTAAATTTTAAGCAGAGCCAAGTAAGGAAACCCAACGATCCGACGGACGGCTATATAAATCTATATTTATTCAAGAAAAAAAAGACTCGACAGACAAGGAAGGAAGTTGCAACGGTGAGTTATATATGCTTGAATTGGCCATCGATCATTGTTTGATTTAATCCAAGTATTTGATCATCTATCTGTATGAGATTTTGTTGAGTATTTTAGTTCCATCGATCATTGTTTAAGGTGAAACCATGCTGATTTTTTTGGCGAAATCAAATTTCAGGATGTTTATTGTTGGGATTTAGGGTTTTTATGGGTTTTGTTTGCATGAGATTTTTGTCGTTAACTATAAGAGGCTGATGAATTTCCAGATTAGCAAGCAGTTTGAGCTGATCCTTGAATTGAATTGTATCTAATGTGTTGTATATGCTTGAATTGATAATGGAGGATGTTGACTTTTAGATGCCTATATAGGACTTAACTACGACTGGCTTTGGCTTTCGCTGCTAGCTAACAACTCAAACTGCTTGCTAATCTGGAAATTCATCAGCCTCATCTATTTCTTGAAGCCTTACAATCATAAAACAGATGTCAGATACGATAGACATCATCTTTAGAACAGCTAGTTCAGTGAGTCTATCAATTGGTACTTATTATTGTAAACCAAAGCCGTGCCCTTATTACACCACTATGTTTCTCTTGTTTCATTATTTGTCAAAAAGAAAACTCTGAAACTCGGTTTTGTGCAGGTTATTATTGGTTAAACAAACAAGTAAGCAATAGCTCTGATTTTTTGAGCTACGATGACGGATGAGAAGACATGGATAGACAGAATCATAGAAAAGAAAAGACTTGAACTTGAAGAACTTGCAAAACATCCAAAGCCTAAATTCAAGCCACTATCCAAAGGTTCATGGATAGACGCATACTTTGCAAATTTAAATGTCTCTGTTGCACATTATCCTTCCTGAAAACCTCTTATATGTTCGAGATCTCAAATCAAGAAACAAGATTTAGAGGTTTCACGTAAGATGTTTCTCCAAGAAGCAGCATTTTATACAGATGACTGGACGGATGTCCACAGAAGGTACGATGACAGGAGGTCATTCTCTACGTTTATTTACATCTTAGAAATGTGTGGCCTGGACAAGTATGCCTCCGATAAGGTATGCAACTAAGTTCAACTTTTGTTTATACCTCGCATCTTTGCCTTTATTTCAACCTCAAGTCTCGTGATTTTGTCATATTTTTTAATGGGTACAGGATAATGACATCAGTATTGGGTACCAGCCGAATACATGGTCGTTTCTTGAGGCGTCCCCATTGGTTATTCCAGATAAATACTATGAAGGGATCTTGTGGTTGATGAAACTTCTAAAAAGAATTCGTTCAGAATCTGGCGATGATTTCAGGCGAGAGCAGGTAATTAATATTTACTGCCCGAAATGGCATCTTGGCTTTATTTTGGTTTATAGGATAGCATTTGACATAGTTTTTATAACATGGAATGTCTGTTCCGCTTTAAAGGCTCGGTTGTTGGAGTCTTTCCTCGATGACCTCATCAAGATACAGAAGGAGCAGCGGTTTGTTGCATATAGTTTCTCTGTGCATCTGGAACAATTGAGAAACTTTGATGCAGTTGCATTTTCTTCCAATGCTGTTGATGATGATGGAGATAGGCACAAGTGTCCTCTTATCCTTTCCAAGCACACCGTGGACTCTGATATGTGGCCCTACATGGACTCCTTCGCCATGGACTCCTACATGTGGCAACAGAAGGTACATCTTTATCCCGCTGAATCAGTAAGTATCTCTGCTAATTCCGATTTACTTACCCTTGTTTTGATATTTCAGCACCTATTCGATAGTCTGTTTACCATGTTACGTGAATCGGCTTGGTTGCTGAAGAAACTCAAGGATTCCCCTTTTTCTAGTCGTTCGTCTATCGGGGAATCCAACAAGATTCTTGACATCATCTTGGTTTTTATTCCAAAGTTCAGGGAATCAAAGGTAACTTAGATTGTACATATGTTTCCTGTTTGTTCTCATTGAATTTGTATCCTTTTATTTTTATTTTTTAACTCTTGGGTTTCTGTTCTAGGAATTGTTGGACCGGTATCTTCACGATGAATCTTTCCACAATTCTTTTGACCCGATTCGATTAGTTATGGATACTAATGAAATATTAGATGCCTTTGGAGGGTGCATAAAAGAACTCCAGGAGCAAGGCGTTAAAAGAAAATCTGTCGCGGAAACACTGCTTAGATGTTTTGTAGATGTGGTCAATATGTCCGACAAGCGAGGAAATCCTTCCGGGAACACCCGTTCTTCCCTACAATTTACGTTTTCTGAGGCTGCCAAGGAAACATCAAAGCTGATAAATGAAGCAGTAGAGAAACTAAATTCAGTCAGGCTTTCTGATCTTACCGGAGGAGGCTCTCCACTTGGATGTATCTCTTTGTGGAGGATTAAATTTGAATCATCTCTAATTAATCTTCGGTTGGATTGTATATGTGAAAATTACAGTGAAACAATCAAACTCGGGGTACGTACGCATTCTTTTCTCACCAGTTTATACCTTAATCATGATTCCATTAAACTTATACCTATTGTTTCTTACATGCCTTCATCTGGGTTGAGTGTAACTACAGGTTAAACAGTTGGACACTGCCACAAACAATCAACTGGATCAAATTAGGCTGTCGATCAATCAACTATTGACCGTTGGGGAAAGCGTCCTAGCTGAATTTATAGACATGCAGAAAACGGTATATACTATAACTTGCAATCATTCTAAGTATTATTGTGGTCTTGTGTTTGATACCTGTTTTGTTATCTCCGACTGAAAAATGCACACTTGTGAATGGCAGGTGGCAGAAGTTACTTATGCCCTAGGAGATGCTTTCACAACTGGTGGTGCTGGTATGAGGGGTTGGCGTGTAAGGCATCCTCGGACTATTGAATGGCAGGTGAGGGAACCTCCTTATACCCCAGGAGCAGGCAAGCAGGATGACCAAGTAATGAATTTCGATCTTGATGATTTCCCTTGGGATAAGCACAACGTTCCTGACTATTCTGAGATTGGTCCAACCCGCATAGACGAATATTTTTAGCTGCGTTTTCCCTCTTGAAAAATATATTGTAGTATCGTTTGCCGAACAAGACATAAGATAAATAAAAAATTACTGATTTGGTTAAAAATTCTGAAAAATAGAGTACAATCAAGGTTTTTTACTAGCTCTTACATTCATGGGTGGAAAAGCGGAATCACAGGTATACAAGTCAACTCATCATAAACATTACAAAGATCATGTTGTCAGCCACAACATCAAAACCAGAAATCTGTACATTTGATCAAATTAAACACAAAACTGATAAAACGAGCGCAAACATACTACCAGGGCTGATACGCGGTGAGGATGCTGAAGTGAGCCTCAAACTTCCAGGTAGTCTCTTCATTCCTTGATCATTCACACTAACATTTACAGACAAATGCAACTGCCGTCTGTCTGTTGTAACCGAATAACGAAGAGGGATCTTTATCCGAGTACTCGTAGCTAAATCAACCTGAAACATATTCCTTGTACTCCCATTAGAAAGTTCCATCCTGGCTTCCTCCCAAGGAACTCCAAAAGTCTGAACTGTCTCGAGACGATGATCTACCTTAGCTTGATAAAATCCTGGAATAGATACATTTCCCATGGGTATCTGTAGATCCCGACCGATATTATTCTTTTGTATGTAAAAAAGACCAATGCTAATAGTATCATAGTAAACACCGCTTCCGTCACCGTTTTCGTTCTTGAGTCTAAGATCAAATGATACCGTTGTGTTGCTAGTGGCGTTGGATTTATTGCCCCATGAGGCTTTATCGAGCGCTGGAACATAGAATTTCTCTATAGAACATTTTGGCGAAGAAATTTGAGATGTAATAAACCAAGACAATAGAAACATTAAACCTACAACGACTATGATTCCTATACCACAACCTAAACAACATTTCTTAGACATTTTAACAGTTTTGATTGCTATGTTTTTGTTTCTATAAATCTGGATCCATAGATTGATCCCTATATAGAGATACAAGTCAAATAGAAGTCCTTTTTGCAAATTTTTATAGCTCAAAACGCGTAATGCGGAGGGGTTGGTGCGTAGTTTCCACCTCCAAAAGCTAATCGTAAAGAAATGTTTAGTGATCTTGCAAAAAATCACGTTGATCTAGATATAAAAGATGTTGACGAGTATGTTAATTGACAATAGGCAGTGATCTTTTTTGTTTCGTCAACAGGCAGTGGTCTTTGTTGTGGCTTGAAGCTTTATTTTAGCTTTATGTTTGTTTTGTTGCTTTTTTTGTGAGCTTTTCGCTTTATGTCAGTTGTATTCGCCTGCACACGGCTTGTGTGCCTTTTAATCTATTCTCTTTGATCATAAAAAAAAAAAAGAAAAGCAAAGGGCTAACAGAACAAAAACCAACACAAAAGCAAAGCTAACTTTCTTAGCCAAAACATCAGACCCTGATAATGAAGTAAAAACTTAGCCTGACGATCCGGTTGAACTAATATTACATTTCTTATCATATGAGACGGTAACAAAAACTAGCGAAATGTTTTAGCTAAGTCGTTTCCTTCTTGCAATAGTCAACCATATGATACTGGTCCACTGTCAACAATAGCATATGCTTTCCAAAGTATACCATACATATATTCGCAATACCAGGTCATTACCCTTCAATAATTCAGAAAATACTCGTATACAAGAAGTCAAACCTGTAACGAAATTAGCAATAAGATACATCCTCAGATAAGTTTTCCCTTGATGAATCAACCATCAAAACTGATATTATATAATGATAATTCACGGTGCTGCTAGATCAAGTTTGCTCTAACACTGCTAATCCTAGAACAAAAAAAATTTCCATACACAATTTTGTGTAATTCATAAATTTATATGTAATTCATATAAATTCATTAATTTAGTAATTCCTTCAAAAGTTTTCTAAGCAATAAAATTTGTGCGCAAATTTCATACCGTTTTGTTGGAGGCTCAACACATGTCCCCAATGTTGGAATTGTAGGAGATGTAAGCATAGACAGATGTATCAGAAAGTTCATTGTACTCTTTAAGTAACTTTAAAATGTAGATTGTTGAAAGTAAATGTTGTTCAGATTGTTGGCAGTATATGTTTCTTTGTTTTTAGTTTACAGAGACGATATTGGGCGAAAATGAATCTTGAAAGGCCTGATCATGTTGGTGTCCCAGCTCAAGAAGGTTCAAGCTAATGCTAAACCTGTTATATTGGTGATATTATAATTTACTATCATTTAAACAAAATTGTTGATGGTGTGCGCACAGTGTATAGAGACGTGGAGAGGGTAGTGTTGCGTAGTTAATGTAAAGTAACACTTATAATTGAATTTGGGTGTTAAATTATAACAAAACACCATGAAATAAAAATAACCAACCTTCAAATGATGCTTCTTCTACCCTTGGAACAAGAAAGATACAAGATTTGAGGTTCTTCTCTAATAATCTTCAAATTTCTACCCAATTCTAAGATTGGAAACTAGAAGATAATAGATGCATCTCTTACAAATTGAAATTTCTACCCAATTACAAATTGGAAATAACAAAGTGTTGGAGGCTCTTCTCTTAGGAAGGATTTAGGGTTCTTACACCACTTTTCTAAACAAAACCAAACTTGAAACTAGTAGAACTAGGGTTTCAACAATAAATAGTAAACATAAAGGATAGACTAGGAAATAAACCAAATAAAGGGGGTAAGAAGGAGAACAAGGATAAAGAGGATAAGAATGGTATTTTATAAATACCACTATGCATCAGTAGTACAACAGATTGCGAAGGGCAATGTTAATAATAACCATTTCTTCTAGATAAGAGGACCTTATGGACGACGAAGAAGCAATTGAAGTGTTGCATGATGTGTATGGCAGTGGCGGATGTAAATGGGGTCAAGTGGGGTCAGTTGACCCCACTCGAATTCCAGTTTTTATGCAGGGGATAGTGGTAATCGGTGATAATACTCTTCTAATTCTAATCTTGACCCCTCTCAAATATCAACCCTTGACCCCATACATAGTAAAAATGATAAATTATTTTTGGTTCTTCTAATTCTAATCTGGCCTGGAATAGTTAGCATTTGCATTACGAATTAATTTTGGTTCTTGCTTGTAAAATTTGGTTATTTCTTATAATAAATTATTATATGATTTGTGTTTTTGGAAATAAAATCATTAATTTTGTGTGTTATAAAAGATAATTTCGTCCCAGTGGAAGAATTGTATGTAAGAACTTGGGAGTGCATTACCCTCAAAAAAATCGGGCGGGGCCGCAACTCCACCAATGCTTGACCCCAGTGACATAATTTCCTAGGTCCGCCACTGGTGTATGGTGATGCTGAGGAGGTTGATATATTGGTGGAGCTTTTGACTAGGATCAATGGTTTTGCCATCCGTGACAAATTTCTTCAAATCCACTATCATGGCATCAAGGTAAAATTGCACTTGATTTGGCACACTCATGCTTGATAGAGCAATATCTCAACAAGGAGTTGTTTAGTTATAGCTTAATGTATGTCACTATTTGACCAAGTACCATGCTAGGGTGATATACCTTTACTTAGGTTTCTTATATTATAGCTTTACTTTCAATAAGCTTATGCGGATTTCGCCGAATGAGCTAAAAATCATACATACAATGGATGCTACCATCAGGGACGATATTAGGGGTGGCTTACCCAGGCTGAAGTCCACCCTAAAATTTCGAAAAAGATGTTTTGTTAGTGTAATTTTTAACATTTATAAAATTTAGCCCAGGTGTAAATTTTAATTAGCCCATTAATTGTTAAGATATGATTCTGCGTGGAAGAAATCAGAAGATTTTGGAACCCGGTCCCGCATGGATCAATTTTTGATTAGCATCTCAACTGTTCAAGGCTATAGGGAAAAACAAGTATTCATGATGTTTCTTAAAATCAGGTATTGAATGGGCTCACATTGTTACGTGTCAGTTTGATAAGATAAAGGCTAGTTTGGTATTGCTGTGAATTTTAGAAAAGCGCTTTTGGTTGTGTTGTGTTGTGTGTTGTTGTCTTTGTCTATGAAAATAAATCAGCATGACGTTTGGTAAACTATAATTTAAAAGCAATCATGTAGTTAACAAAGCTGTAAATTCTGTTTGGTAAACTGGTATTTAAAAGTGTTGGTGATGTAGTTAATGACGAAAATAAACATATTTCAAAAATTAGTTTTTTAATACAATTTTATTATAATAAATTATATTTCTAATTTTAATATATTTAATTGTAGTTGCAGGAAATCCCACAATACACCCCTCACTATAATTCACTTGACTAATTCATTGGAAGATGAACTATGAATGTTTATTAATTATTTTCTTGAAATGTCTACACAGGCAAATAGAATTACACTTAAGAAATTACAAACACTCTCAAAGTTTCTCTCTCTTCCTGACTTGCTTTCCAATTCAAAAGAATCTCTCCCCTTACAACAGACTCACTCATCCCTTTATATAGGGTAATACATAGTGAATGACAGCTAGGCTGCCCTTCATTTTCGGGAATGTCTCGCGAAGTGTCGCATATATACAAGTATTCATACTCGCGACACTTCTTAACCCTCGCCAGATTTCATATCTTCCTATCGTCATCCAGTGCGTCATTCATTTTAATCCTCTGCGACTCTCTCGCAATTCTATCGTTCATTATCTTCGCGAGTCTTGTATGTTGCGATATAATGATCCTACATCTTGCCTCTTTTTCCTTGAATATTGCTTGAAGAGCGATCTTGAAGGAAAAATCCATTATTGTAATAGTCTTTGGCCTTTATTGATGAAGGAACGAGCGAAAGAATACTTTTCTTGAAAAGTACGTACTTGCCTCTATTCTTTGGCGAAGTTCCGAAGCTTTGAGAAGTATATATGAAGTATCATTTCTTGCCTCATGGGTTATGGGAAATAATGAATCTCGCAATCTCTTCTCGCAAGTTAAAGAAATAATTGAATCTCGCATGCTAAGAGAATATGTTGTGCGATATTCGAATCTTACACCTTCTCGCCTCTCCTCATGTCTCCTCTGCAAAGAAGAGAATATCATGAGAACTTATGCCTCTTGAATTGTCGCAACTGTTCGTTTTCCACTAAAAATCCTCTTCGGCATAGCTCTGTGAATCTAGGAGTGACCGTTTACACGTGTCTAAAACTATCCTTTTTACCGGTGCATTTAATGTTATCCGGTCGTAACATTTTCTTGTCTATTTATAGGAGGATCCTTTGTGAGGAACACTTCTTTTCTTCTATTTCATCTCCTTCATCGTCTGCAACTGTTCTTCTGCTGTCCTTCTTCATCATCTTCTTCACCATTTTCCTGCTACTTCTATCTGCTATTATTTCCATGGCATCCAGGTTTGTTAATCTTGCTAAACTCGATTGATTCTGTGATTGATTGATTTTGTGATTGACTTCTGATTGATTTTGTGATTGATTTCTCTTGTTGAGATTATTTTGTTCTGATTTCTCTTTTAATCTCTTTCTGCCATTTTTGTTTTAGCAAGAACAGATCCGGCACAAGGTTTACCGTGAAGAATCCCATTCTCTCTTTGGGTTCGCAGTCGAAACCCACTTCTCAACAGGAATCCACCCTGCAACCAAAGTCCTCTTCGCAAGCAAAATCTACCGTTTCTAAAAGAAAGTCTGCGAATGACAAGGTATTTAGGAAATATTTACTTTTTAATAACAATATTGTTGCCTCTGTTTCTTGCTTAACTTGTCATTCGCATGATGACAAAACTATTGATAAAACTCCCAAAAGATCTCGCCAATCTAAACTTGTTACTCCTAATGTTTCTTTTCCCTCATTCACACCTTCGTCTCCTGTTGCGAAACCATCGCAGGATAACTTCATGGTTTCTTCCTGCGTGAATATTACCAACGACAACATTCCTATGCCTGAACTTCCCATAGACCAAGCTCCTCATAATAGTCCTACTACAAATGAGCTTATTCCTTCTCCTATTATCAATCCCCCTGTCATTCCTCCAATCACTACCTTTCCAGAAACCTCCTCTTCTCATGATGTTCCCTTGGCGAAGAATGATTCGTCTCTACCTTCTTTATCCGAGCAAATCCCTCTTACTACAGAAAATTTGGAAGGGATAGATGTGGCCTTCAAAGTTCTTTCGGACCTTGTGAATGATGCCAAGAAGACTTAAATCGATCTGTCCCAATACGATGTTTGCGAGATTTTAAGTAAACATCTTGGTCCTGATAGGATCTCGCAAGCATCCTTAGTTCAAGAAATTAATATGCTGAAGAATGATCTCCAAGCTATGACTGCGAGATGCAATAATCTCCATCTTGAAAATCAAAAATTTCACAACATCTCGCTAGATCGTGATAATCTTCGCAGGAATAATGAAGAGTTAAAAGGTAAACTCTCGCAACATCTTGTGATATTTTTTTTTTTTTTACGACTCAAGCTCTTGTTCGCCCTCCAAGCTTTAAACCAGAAACGAATAATGGAGATATATCAGTCGGAATCTATTGTTGAAGAAGTTCGAGTTGAAAGAGATGCTTGGATGGAGCAATATAACCTCTTAGATAATCTTCATACATATGCTGCTGATCAAATAAATAATTTGTCTAAAGAAAATTTTGATTTAGTTCAGAATCAAGACTCATTAAGTAATGACTTATCTCGCCTCTCTTACTCTTTGACTAAAGCTAATTTGGAGTTGGAAACTTTATCAGATGAGAATGGAACTCTTTCTCAAGAGAAGCGTTCTCTGTTAAACAAGGTGGCGATCTATTCGCAACAATATGATGTTTGTCAAAAATTATGTGAAGAACAAGAACAATCTATTCACACGTTGAGAAATCAGCTTGAAGAAGTTACTGCTGAGAGAGATAAACTTATTCAGGGTAGGATAACCTTGAGTGTAAAAGCAAACCAATTCAAGGATCAATGTGCCAAATTAGAAAAATCCAACTCTTCTCTCGCGACCGAGAATTCCATACTTGTTTCCAACGAAAAAAGCTTGCGATCTCGATTGAAAGGCTTAGTTGGAGATACATTCGATGATGCCATGGACTGTTTGGGGAATAATTTTGCGGCTTTAATTCAGCATCTTACTTCTCAAAAGGAAGGTAGTCATATTATTTGACTACCTTAATTCATTTATTTATTCCATGAATCTTTAATTACCCTGAAAATTCCAAAGATCTTCTGTAATAATCTTCTTTAATCTTTTCTTATGCATTTGTTATGCAGATTCTGAGAAAAAGCTTCGCTCCGTTATTTCTACCCTCAAATCAGATTATTCTAAAGTTCGCAAAGAAAATGGGTTACTCGCCACTTCCCTTGCTCGTTCTCACGAGCGTGCAGAAAGAAGATTTGAGTACATGTCTGACTGTAAAGACATAGATAGTAAAAATCGTCAAAAGGCGCTGCTTCGTCAATTTCACCTCAAAGCCGAAGTCCTCGTGAATGAAATTTTATTGTCTAAATCTCTTGATCCTATTCATGTTAATCCTTTGGAAGTAAGTGATGATGAAGTCCCTAACTCTCCTGATGGTGATTATGACTATGAAAGCTGCGAAGATCTCGCTAATATTGAAGTTGTCAACGAATATTAAACTGAAAAAATTTCTGATGAAAATCCACCAACTGGCGAAGGTGAAGCTGCTGAAAAAATTTCTGATGAAAATCCACCAACTGGCGAAGGTGAAGCTGATAAAGGCGTTGAAAAATCTCTACCATCTTCTGTAGTCGATAATGTTGATGTAGAGAATTAAACTATTTTTGTAATTTTGTTGAAATTTTCTTTTCGCTTGGAAAGACTGAATCTTTTACTGGGTAATTCTCTTTCTTTCTCTTTCTTCTCTATTTAAAGAATTTTGAATATAACCTCGCAAGCATGTTCGCTTATATTTTTGTGTGATCGTTTAAGTAAAACCTTCCCAATTAAGGGCCTTACTTTGTCTCTTATCATTGCGACAAGATCGCAGGACGCCTTTACATTTTCATGCAATGGTCCATTGACCTTGCCTTATCATTTGTGTGGTCTTCCAAGTAAGACCTTCCTAATTAAAGGTCTTACTTTGCCACCTTTCATTGCGACAAGATCGCAGGACGTCTTTACACTTGCATGTAAAAACCCATTGATCTTGCCTTATCATTTTTCAAGTATTTTTGCCTCTGCAGGATATTTTACTTGCGACAATATGACAGGTTTAGATTCTCTTGCGAGAATAAACTCCCATGACATTGTCGTCTTTGCGACGAAATCGCAGGACGTCTTTACACTTTCATGTAAAGACCCATTGATCTCGTCTTACCCTCGCGTTAGTATTATTGCCTCTGCAGGATCATTGCACAAATATGACAAGCCTAAATTTCCTTGCGAAAACAGAGCCTCATGACATTTGCGTCTTTGGCACTTATCAGCTCACTAATGGAGGGTGCCGCCCTTATCATCTCCCTGGTTGCCCCTTCAAGGAGGCGTACATCGGCCATACAAGGCTAGCTCCTCCCATCCGGTCTTAACAGGGCTGCGTGACCTCTTATCCCTTATACCTATAGGGTTTATGGTTACAAGGCTGCACCCTAAGTGGAGTTTTCTTCGGGCCGAGTGCAGCATGTGCCAAGACTTGTCAAGAGTGGTAAGGAAGTTCCATGCTCCCCGCACTATTGACTCAACCGTGTACCTCGGCGCCTTGATCATACGCTGACTCCTTGGAAGAGACCCTCGGTCGCCCAACCAGGGTATAACCTTATATATATAGTTGGGAATCCAAGGTACCTCTTAGGATAGGCTTTCATGGGCCCCAAATCTACATGACCCAGTTCCGGGAGCGGTGTAACCTTTTCCCTGAGCCATGTCAAGAGATACCCCCTTATATGACGCACTTTAGGTCTTACATTTGCCTCTTACGAAATATCATTCGCTAACTAGGGTGTACGCCATAAAGGTTCGTCCCATTCATTCTTTCAATTATGTTTATTCATTCAATCATTTATTATCTCTTGCTATTCTGCTTGCGAGATATTCGCTGATTTTCTCTGCATTTTATTGAATTTCGCAAATACCTTGTATTAAAGTACTTCATCTTGATTCATTTCATCTCACCCATTTTTATGAGTAATATTTCTTTAGATACAACATTCCACGGCTCCGCCCAATCTTTGTCCCATATCTTTTGCCCTCGGTGGTCCATCAATCTATATGCCCCTGTACCAACAACTTCTTTGATAATATAAGGTCCATCCCATTTTCTCGCCAGCTTGCCCCCATTTTCTCGTTGATATATTGGTGTTTCTCGCAATACCAAGTCTCCTGGTTGAAATTCACGTATTTTGACACGCTTGTTATATTCTCTAGCCAATCTTCGCTGATAATTCTCCATATGTCGTAATGCCTTTTCCCTTTTTTCTTCTAATTCGTCCAACTTAATTAGAATATTACCTGCGCTAAGATTTTTCTCCCAAACTTCTTTCTTGGTTGTTGGGATCATAACCTCTGTTGGGAGCACAGCTTCAACTCCATATGTTAAGCAAAAAGGTGACATTCATGTAGCTTCTCTTCTGGTTGTATTATATGCCCACACTGCATTGGGTACTTGTTCGCACCATCCCCTATTGTGTCCTTCTAACTTCTTCTTCAATATATCCGCGATTGTTTTGTTTGTTTCCTCTGCCTGACCGTTAGCTTGAGGATATAATGGAGTTGATTTTCCACATCTTATCTGAAATGTATTAAGCAACAACTCTATATTTTGCCCTTCAAATTGTTTCCCATTATCAGATACCAACTGTGCGGGGATCCCAAATCTGCATATAATATTCTCAAATATGAAAGTAAAGACGTCTTTGTCGCGGATGTGTTGTACCGCTTTCACTTCTGCCCATTTTGTGAAATAATCCGTTGCGACAATTAAGTATCTTCTCTGTCCTGTTCCCGGTAAAAATGGTCCCACAATATCTAAACCCCATTTTCCAAAAGGCCACACACTTGTCGAAGAATTTATCGGTGCTCCAGGTGCATGTATCTTCTTCCCATGTCTTTGACAATCTTCGCAGCGCCTTGATATTGCTCTTGCGTCCTCATGCATATATGGCCAGTAATATCCTTGCGTTTTTGCTTTATATGCTAAAGATCTTCCGCCGCTATGATTTCCAGCATCTCCACTGTGCAACATCTTCAATATGGTTTCTCCCTCTTCCCTTGTTAAGCACCGAAGTGAAGGTCCATCAAAAGATCGCCGATAAAGCACGCCATCTGTTAATTCATAATTCGTTGCACGGCTTTTCAATTTGTGTGCCTATAATCTATTTCTTGGTATTTCCCCTTTCATTAAGTATGCGTGAAGTTTTGTTCTCCAGTCTTTATCGCGACATTGCGTTCTGTCCTCCACCAACATTGTATCTGCTTCTTGTTCTTCCTCTTTATTAATTGATGGTGCCAGAAGTGTTTGTATTTTGATATTCCTCGCGGTTGGGTCTGTCGTCATACTTGATATAAAGGCAAAAGCGTCTGCGAGTCTATTATTTCTCCTTGATATGTGCCTCCATTTCATTTTCGATATCTGCGCTGACAATTCTTCGACAAGCTTCCTGTACTTTTGCAAAGATGGCTCATTTGTAGTGTATTTCTCTGTTATTTGGCGAATTGCTAATTGCGAGTCACTGGTAATCCTCACATTTTCCAGTTTCATTTCTATTGCGAATCGCAAAGCATGTATTATAGCTTCATACTCTGTTTCGTTATTGGTGGATTCAAACTCCAATCTAAAAGAGAAAGCTAACTTATTGCCTTCTGGCGAAATTACAACAATTCCCACTCCATTACCTTCTCCATTTGATGATCCATCCACTAATATTTCCCACCTGTCTGGCTCAGTTAGCAGATCTTTTGGGTCTCCATGCTCTTCTTCTACACCCATCATTTCATCCACTGCTTCATCTTCCTCCAAGGGAAATTCTGCCAAAAAAATCTGTGACAACCTGTGATTTGGTTGAAGATAATATTTCATATTTGAGTTTACAATGGCTTATTTGAGCATTCCATCTTTCAACTCTCCCTGATCTTTTTGAATTTGTCATTACTGACTCGATTGGTATTTTTGTTACCACCCTAACAGTATGTGCTTGAAAATATATGCGAAGCTTAAACGTTGCATAGACTAACGCCAGGATTAGTTTTTCAATCTTTGAATAATTCCTTTCTGCGGCATTAAAAGTTTTACTGATGTAATAAATTGGTTTTTCTACTCCTGCATCCACTCGCAGTAATACTGCACTTAGTGCATGTGAAGTTGTCGCAAGGTATATTAATAATTCCTCTCCCGGTTCTCGCTTTTTGCATAATGGATATTTCCATCGATGTTCTTTGATTCCTTGTAAAGCCTTCTCACATTCTTGTCCATTTAAACCTCGATCCTTTTTCGGGATCTTGAAAAATTTTTGCACTTATCGGATGACCGCGAGATGAATCTTCCTAGTGATGCTAACAACCCATTTAGCTTTTGAACATCTTTTTTATCGCCGCAGTGTTGGCATATCGCGAACTCGCTTTCACTTTTTCCGGTCGACTTGTATTCCTTCTTTTGATACGATGTAACCCAAGAACTTTCCCGATGCAACTCCGAAGGTACATTTTTCTGGATTTACTTTGATGTTGAAACGCCTCATCTGTTTCAAAGATTTCTTTCGATCTCGTACATGGTGTCCGCTTTCTTACTCTTTACGAGCATATCATCTACGTATACTTCTAATGTTTTATGTATCCATTCTGCGAACACTTCTTATACCATTCTTTGATATGTTGCTCCAGCATTTCGCAAACCAAATGGCATTTTTGTATAGCAATATAATCCCCTTGGGGCGAAGAATGCAGTATGCTCTTGATCTTCCTCGGCGAGAGGAATCTGGTTGTAACCTTTATATCCGTCCAGGGATGATATTCTTTCATTCCCTGCTGCTGATTCAACCAATTGTGGAATATCTGGCAATGGAAAACTATCTTTAGGACAAGCTTTGTTTAGATCAGTGAAATCTATGCAAATTCTTATCCCTTTTTTCTTCTTTGGGACTATAACCATATTTGCTATAAATTCAGGATATTTTGCTGGTCTGATGATTCCTGCATCTAGCATTTTTTGCAGTTCTTCTTCTATTTGTGGATGATATGCTGTTGCGATCTTTCTAATTCTTTGCTTGAATGGTTTCATCCTTTTGTCTATTTCCAGTTTGTGGCAAGCTATCGATGGGTCTATACCAGGCATATCATCCATATTCCACGCAAAGATATCTTTATAGTCTCGCAACAAATCAACAGTTCTCTTTTCTTCATCCGCTTCCATATTGGTCCCAATTTTTAGCATCTTGGGCTCTTCGTTAGTTCCGACATTTACTTCTTTCGTTTGTTCTGCTGCGACATAACTAGCCTTCGGTTCTTCCATTGGGGTCGGTCCTTTCAGTTCTTTCGCGAGCTCATTTTCTTCTCCCGAGATCTCGCTAGGTATCCCTTTTCCTTTCTTTGCTCTTATCATGTAAATTCTAAATTCTTCTTCTTTTTTAGCCGCTTTCGCCATTTTTCTGCGATACTTTCGCTTTTTTGCTTGCTCCTCATAATATTTTACTTCAATTTGATAGCATATTCTTCCTTTATCCACATCCCCTCTAATCTCGCCAATTCCAGTTGGTGTAGGAAATTTGATACATTGATGAAATGTTGACGCTACAGCTTTTATTGCGTGTACCCATGATCTTCCTAACAATACGTTGTATGGCGATTCCATGTCCACTACACACAATGTTACCTCCGTGTCTCGATTTCTCTAACAAGAATTCGTATTTTTACCTCTCCTTTAACTTTTGTTATGGATTTACCAAAGCCATCTATATTGTACGTCGTGGAAATCATCTCTTCATCTTTGTATCCCATTTTTTTGTAAGCATGATAAAACATGATGTTCACCAAACTTCCTGTATCGATTAAAGTTCTGTTTACCGTCCATATTTTCGTTGCCTTTGTTGATTCTCCTCCTTTGCACGCGTTTATTGTAATTACCAGTGGAGATGTGTGATTCAAATTTTCTTTAGATATTTCTGCTACTATGAATGTTATCTTTTGCTTTTCCCATTCTTTTAAAGGCAATATCATCTCTCTATCTGTAATTTTCTTTCCTTCAAAATCCCGCTTGTGTATTCTTCCTTTGATAATATCATGAAATTCATTAATCATTGCCTTTGTGACCGAACTGTACTCCATATTTTTCTCCTTTGTCCCCTCTGATTTAACATTTTCCTTTCTCATTTTCTTGATTTGAATGATTTTGATTGCAATCTTCTTTCTTCAATCCCTCCAGTCCCTGTTTCTAGCGCCAATATGTAGTTGCAGGAAATCCCACAATACACCCCTCACTATAATTCACTTGACTAATTCATTGGAAGATGAACTATGAATGTTTATTAATTATTTTCTTGAAATGTCTACACAGGCAAATAGAATTACACTTAAGAAATTACAAACACTCTCAAAGTTTCTCTCTCTTCCTGACTTGCTTTCCAATTCAAAAGAATCTCTCCCCTTACAACAGACTCACTCATCCCTTTATATAGGGTAATACATAGTGAATGACAGCTAGGCTGCCCTTCATTTTCGGGAATGTCTCGCGAAGTGTCGCAAATATACAAGTATTCATACTCGCGACACTTCTTAACCCTCGCCAGATTTCATATCTTCCTATCGTCATCCGGTCGTCATTCATTTTAATCCTCTGCGACTCTCTCGCAATTCTATCGTTCATTATCTTCGCGAGTCTTGTATGTTGCGATATAATGATCCTACATTAATAAAATATAAGTAAAAAAAAATTAATATTTTTATTATTTTTATTATTTAATTAAAAAATTTATGATTATGGTTTGCTATGAAAATATTATTTTAAATTTATTATTTTTGTCATTTTTTATTTTAGTATTTATTAATTTTTTTATTATTTTATATAATAATTTTAATTATTATTGTATTTATTATTCAGAAAGGAGTTGGAGATGATACTTTATGTTTTTTTAAGCGTCTAAAGAACTGTTTAGTTAGTAATGATGCTAGTAGTGGAGTTGGTAGTTTTATTTTTCATAGACTAGGTATTGCTATTCAGAAAGGAGTTGGAGCTCAGTTTGTTGCTAGGTTACCAACCAAAAGTGTGTAATTTTCATTTGCAAACACAATTAAGTTTTTATTATTTTAAATAAAAAATGAAAAAATAGAGAAATAAAATTAAATTAGAATTATAATGTCAAATGTACAATATTTGAGGGCAAAACTTGTCTTTATAATAAATTAACAAGGTTAAAATAGAGAATAAGGTTAAAATAGAGAATCAGTTAAATCGAATTATGTGGGTCCACAACTTTTGCTTTTCCTGCTTTTAAAAGCTAGTGCTGAGTAGCTTTTAAAAGCAGGCCTAAAATGAAAGTGCTTCTCTCCAAAAGCAATTTGAAAATTTTTTACCAAACACAATTTTTGGTAAAAGTTTGTTACAAGTTTGTTACAAAGTGCTTTTGGTTGAAAAAAAGCAATCCCAAACGGGGCTTAAAACTGTGTGTCAAATGGGGATGTCTTGTCCTTAACTAAGCAAGCGTTTGTCCACCTTTAATTAAAAAAACAAAAAAAACAATTGTTTGTCCAAAAATTCATTTTTCTTCTATGAAGTGACTACAATTTTATGTATATCTATGTATAATCAAAAAATGCAGTGTATTCATTTGACAAAAATACAATATGTCACGACTTATTATGCGTATATGTACAAACTCCAAATATTTTTGCATCGCTATAATAACCTTTAAAACTAGAAAATAATTGGGCGGCCTTCGGCCGCTAAATAAATCAGGATTATTATTTTCGATACGCAAAATTATTCCTCCCTAATATTAGTTACAAGGTGAAAAAATTTGATTCAAAGCTTTATGCTCCAAGGAAAAGAGATCGTGTGGCATACCCATACTTAACTTTAAGTATATTACCGCAATTGTAATTTTTGCAATTGAGATAAATTAAGTTGAGAGTTTGAGAAGAAAAAAGAATTAGCTCACCCAAACATAAATTCCTAGTTCCGTAGCTGCCTACCATAATTAAAAATCATACATACAATGGATGCTACCATAATTTCAAGTTTGGCACTGTATAGTACGTAGCATAAGCTATTTATGATGGTAGGGGATTTAAGGTTAAATAAACTATTTCTTCCCTCGAAGTTAAAACGTAAGAGAGAGCAAGAAGTATTCAGAGCGCATTGATCCTGGCCTGCTTCAAACTAAAGTTCATATTCAAGAAATTAAAATTCTATAATCTAGTTGTCACTGAACACATGATGCAGCACCAGGAGTGTTTAATTCTTCAGTTCCAGTGTATCGGCTGCCCTCGTCTTCAGGTATGGAGTCACTAAGAGCATCTCCAACAGTGGGTGTAAAAAATCCTACGTGGAAGTGTAATTAAGACCTTTATTTAGGAGATTTTATACATGCAGTAAATATAAGACCTCATGGTTAAAAAACTATCTCCAATAGTGAAGGGTTTAATCCTTAGAATATTTGTATGATAAAATCTTAACCATTTATTTTTATTTTAACTAATTTCTAAAAAAATAAATGAAAATATGACGTGGAGGTGCAAGTGAAGGTGTAAATAAGACTTTCTTGAACACCTTCATATTTATTTTCGCATCCCTCCTAGTTTTTAGGATCCAACCATTGGAGATGAATTTATATTAATTGGGGGTCTAAAATCCCATGTGTCCTGAAAAATAAAAAGATTCACCCTCTGTTGGAGGAGTGCGAATTCGTGCACACTCCTTAACGAGTGTATATTTCACATTTTAATCTCTACCCTTGATTTAATTTAGGGAGTTATGTGACGAGGGTCATGATTCTAAACATGAAGGATAATGGGGTCATCCGTTAAATAATCAACCAATCAGAAGAATATGTGAAATGTACACTCGTTAGAGGAGTGTGAACAGATTTGCACTCCTGTTGGAGATGCTCTAAAGTTGCTCTTCTAGGATGACCGAGATACACAAATAAAGTCATTTAAGATTCTTATATGGATATTGTTTTAATTTTGTAGTCGCAAGAAATCCTACAACCACACCCTACAAATAACTTATGAAAAATCCTGAGAAATCATCATAAAATACTCAAAATATCTTTATTAAAATTAGAACAAGTACAAAGAGAATATGAGAAAACCCTAACTTGGAAAACAAATAACTTTCTCTTTCTTAAATATCTTATCTCAGCTCACCAAAAAAGATTTCTCTCCACTACCATGGTATCTGGTCTCTGTTACCTGGCTTGAGTGGGGTATACCCAAACTAATTAGGGTATACCCAATAAGACAAAATAGGGTCATTTTGAAGTAAAGTCAAGCTACCCCTTAACCTATATTTTTGTAAATGGCTAAAATGCCCCCACAATGATTAACTTTAATTTAACTAAAATGATTAGATTAGTTAGTTGATTTAGTTATAAGTTGAGTTTTAGAAATCATTTAGAGAGAGAATTAGTATGAAGGAGTAGAGGAGATTTGTGGGGGGGGGTACCAGACCATGATCGAATGGATTACATGCATGACTCTCACTTTTATTTTCCTCAAACTCATGATGGGTATGGAAGTGATGAATGTATTGACCCAAACGAAGAATCCAATGACCAAGAAGAAGAGAATGGAGATGCAAGTAATCAGGTAGACAACCTAGGTGGTGAAGATTGTGATTTTTCCATGCAAATGATCGATTTTGCTTTTTTTTCGATTCTGCACATGCGGGTCGGCAAGGTCGACGCTTGTCGATCATGCCGGCCATAAAAGCCGGTGTGGTTCTACTTTGAACAACGTGCCGACTTTTCATGATCAGTATCACGCCGACAATGTAAAAAATTTGAACCTTGCTGACGTCCATTTTTTTGAAACACAGGAGCCTTTTACTTGAAAATGCTTACGCCGGCATTGTCATGTTTTCATAACTTGCCGGCTGTTTCCATGTCGGCAATGTTTATATTCTATTATGTTCCGGTCTTTTCTAGCCGGCATTGTTTTATATGTCGACCATGCCGACCGTGGTAATACACATCAACTAAACTTTTGATGTTTTGTAGATTGTGGCATTGGTACCTATGGCGGATCAGCCTCAAGCTCGTAAAATTAGGGTCCCGATACTTCCTCACATTATGCTAATGATTTGGAATGGAAGGAAAAAGACACGCTGGTCAATTGGATTGTTGAGAAAGCCAAAGAGAAGATGTGCGTTCTAGTGAAAAACACCCAACAAAGATCTACACGTTTTGAAATGGTATGCGAGTGTTATGGATTGCCGGAGGAAAGTCACAAGAGAAAGGGTTATGTGTATGATAAGAAGACGACTAGGGTGTACAAGACGAAGTCAAAGAAGTGTGGATGCCCATTCAAGATAATTTTTGGGAGGAACAAAGATACCGACAACGTGTGGAGAATGAGTAGAGTTTATAGCATGGGATAAGGTGGTTTGGTCGATGAGTGTGGGAAGATATGAGTTAAACTTGAAGGATTTTGAGGATGATTGGGGGACTAATTACCCCAAAGTAGTGGAATATTGCAAGAAACAATGGTTGAGGCCACACAAAGAGAGGTTTGTGTATGCTTATACTTACGACTATAAACATTTCAAACTTGAATCCACAAGTATGGTAGAGCAAGCTCATGGGAGACTAAAAGGTCTACTTTTCACGAGTCAAAATGGGATTGTGGACGGTGCAACAAGCTATCCATGAGTACACTAATAATGATATCGACAAGATAAAAAAACAATTCCAAGAAAGTAGCTTCCGGAAGTTGAAGGAGTTTAAGGAGGATGATTGGTTGCTTTTTGGTATACATAGAAATGTCTCGCATTGGGCAATACGTTTCATGATGAAACATCTCGCATTGTTTAAAAAGTATAAAAAGTATGACGACAATTCGAACACTCCTTGTAAGTGTAGGATAATGAAGGCTATCGGACTTCCATGTCGTCATATGCTTGGTAGGTATAAAACTCCCATTCCTCTTGATAATATCGATCCCTATTGGAAGCAATTATCTTTCAAACCGGCTCCAAGAGAAGATCCCGATGAAGAGTTTGGCGACATGGAACTTGGGAGAATAATCCTCGAAAAGTACCCCAAGTTGAATAGGTTGGACAAACAAACTATGAAGCACAAGTTGATGCCGATAGTTTACCCTTTTATGGAAGAACTTGAAGAACCGGCGAAACAAGATCCTCATGGTAGACCAACTACCAAAAAGATGAGGGCGGAAGAAAGAGAACAAATCAAAGAGTTTTTGAGTACAAATTGCGATCAAGATCAATCCGAAGGAGAACAAATCAAAGAGTTTTTAAGTAGAAATAGTGATCAATCAAAAAGGGAAAACATTAAAGAGCATTTGAGTACAAAGTGCGATCCATCCGGACATGTTTATACCGAGGCGCAATACAAGGAGGAGCCCGCTAAAAAGAAAAGAGGTCGTCCAAGTAAGGATTCAACTACGCCAACGGTCTTTAATTTGAATACAAATGGCACTCTACCTCTTGAGAGTCAAGCAAGCGTGGAATTTTTTGGAAAGAAAAGGGGTCGGCCAAAGAAGGATTTAACTACACCAACCGTCTCTAACTTGAATACAAATGGAACTCTACCTCTTGAGAGCCAAGCAAGCCAAGGAGATGTTGCGAAGAAAAAAGGTCATTCAAAGAAGGTAGTACAACCGGTGTTGCAAAAGTATCGCACTCAACTCCCTCCAATTATTCAAGATTTCGTGATTGGTACCGACGATGTTCCGAAAGATGGAAATTGTGGGTTTCACGTTATCTCGCAACAATTGGGACACCTAAGTGGAGCGGTTGAAGAGAATCTCACCCAATGCCAATACATTAGAAAGAAGATGGCCGCTCGACTAGAAAACGACAAGGAGTTCCATATCTCAATGATTTTAGAAGGTTCCATGGAGGAGAAAGAAGCAACTTTCAAAGGTTTGCTAACTAGTGTTAAAGGCCCGCAGGGAAACGCACCGATCAAATGGGAGCATTGGTTGAGAATGCCGGAGTGTGGCCATCTATTGGAAGATACTTGGAATTGCGTGGTACATTTTTTTAGTGAGGGACTATCTATAGCATTTGCACCAAAACATGCGGTTTGCGTGGACCAACTCAAGCATAAAAGAATTGTCATGGCTTTGGTGGATAAAAATCATTTTATTGGTCTACAACTCAATAAGGAATGTCCATTACCTCCTCTATGTAGGTTTAGTTTTTGGGAGAAGTTCACAAACAACAAGAGCAAGGAATGGATAAAAATTTATGAGGACAACATGGCCCTTTGGAATGTTATAGATGAGTCTCGAGAATGTCCCATAGATTTGACTAAAGGAGGTTCAATAGGTTTGAATGAACTCCCTCCAATAGATTTGAGTGAGGAGTGATTATGATTAGGGAATAAAGCTGACTTTTTGTGTAGTGTACAATGGAGTACTAGACAAAACATTCGTACTTTTGGAGTACTTTTGTAATCGCATGCGTGTTTTGTGTAATGTACTTTGGAGTGCTACAAATGAATGAAATGGATGTGTTTTTTTGGGTGTATTCTCATTTGGTCGGCATCATATTTATTACCAAACCCTGTCGGCTCTCCCAGGGTCGGCACGGTATTATTTCGTCAGACTGCCGGCCGCAATGCATGACAGTACAGGAAAAAGCTGCCTGATATGGCCGGCAAGGTCAGGCTTCTGCCGAGATGCAGTGTTTATTAAATTTACCATGCCGGCTAAGAACTCCCTTAAAAAGATTGTTCTTGGATATTTTTTTCTATCAAGCCGGCAGGTTCCTGGTTTTGCTAGGTTGCCGGCTCTTATTGCGCCGACATTGTTATTGAGGAGAACCATGCCGGCTTAGAAATCCCTCAAAAATTGTTCATGAATGTTATTTTCTATAAGGCCGGTAAGGTGTATTATAATATCCATGCCGACAGAACAACCGTCGGAAAGGTTTTAATATAGGATAATGCCGACTATGAGGACGCCGGCAAGCTTCTAATTTAGGACAATGCCGACTATATATCGGATACAAACCTTAATTAAAGCATACAAACGTTAAAAAATTAACCCTAACACATTTGGGACATAGATAGTATCTTTTCCGGTACACAATTTCTTAGGAGAGGTAATTAGCTTCATCCTACCGTCATGCAACATGGATCGGTGCATGGTAGAAGGTTGATTTTAGCAACTTCATCTTCATACGGAGCTACACGCTCATCTATCCAATAGAAAAACCCACAACAAGTGCATTTTGAAGCATACGGCTGATATACACCTCCTATTGCAGCTTTCATGAGAATTAAGAATCCATTACAACCTTCAATAGTGCATTTGCTTCCTTCAAAGGGACAATCGCTTGCAAAATGACAACTTAGTGTACAAAGACTATAAATATTTGGTGGTGAAACTTCCATTCTTTATGCAAGGTTGAAGATGAAGTTGGGAATGCTTTTATAATAACAACATACCTAATATCTTGATTTTGAAATTTCTAGCCGTTGAGCATTCAATGGGTTGTACTTTGTACCTAAAAGGTGCAACTAACATTTAGGTCGGCAAGGTATAGATTTCATACCATGCCGGCCTCAAGTACTTTGTCTAAAACTGCATAAACAAAATAATAACTTCTAAAGCAACTAAAACTGAAAATTAAAATAAGTTTAACAAGTCTAAAACCACAATCTAAGAGTTCAAAACATAATGTAATAGTTCAAACCACAATAAAGTTTCTAAAGCAAGTAAACATAATAAAGTTTAAGAATTTCAAGGATCCTTCTCATTGTTGTTATCTTCCTCCCCATCGCTAGCTTTTTCACCGGCATCACTTTTGCTTTTCCCTTCCCCTTCTTTGGACCTATGTAGTCACCATCCTCATTGTAATAGGGGTTCACTCGGAAAAAGTCACATGCCCCGAAAAAGTTCTTGGATCAACCTCCTCTTCTTCCTCCTCCGATGATGTGCATTCTTCATAGTTGAGGGGATTGCTAGACTGTTCATAAACCTTAGAAATTCTTCGGATTTTCCTTACCCATCAAACATAACTTTCTAAACGGACAATTCTCTAAGGTTTCATCTTTAGGTTCTTCTAAATTGGGATAAATTGTGTCCAAATATTCAAATAGCTCTTCTGCATTGTTAACAAGACAAGGTAGTTCTTCTTTTGTTTCCACTGGGAACCTAAACAATGCACAAATAAGATATATGAAAACAAACAACACAACACTGTTGATCTTCTTCCACTGGCCGGCAAGTCCGATAAACTAAACACTGCCGACTACGAGAGCGTCGGGGAAGGTGTTAACCAAATACCACTAAGACGACTAAACCGGGAATGGTTCTATTTATGAAAGATGCCGGACTAATAACTTAGGAAATTAAGGTTTCTGATGCCTAATGTCGGCATGGTACAAGTCAAAAACCACGCCGACCAAATATAACCCGGCATGGTTGGTTATTATACCCTGGCGGCCCTAGTTATTGTCCAACAGTCGCCATGGATCTGATGAAAAGTCGGCATGTTATTCATCCTAATAACATGCCGGAGCTTTGAAAATACAAATGGTCGGCGTGTTGTTCAACTATCGACCTTGCCGGCCAAAAATCTGAAAATCAAAATTTTCGATTTCTAACCTAATCTAACAATCATATACAACAAAACAATAATGGGTTTGAGTTTATAAATCACTTACAATCTTCTTTTCGCCTTTAGAGGTTTCTTTTCAGCATCTTCAAGGATTGTATTCTTGGGTTTACTCGTTCCAACCTTTCCCTTACCTTTTCCCTCTGATTTGGATCTTTTCATGTTACCAGTTGAATCTCTCTTGCTGCTGGATCGTTTAGAATCAACCATTTTTTGTAGAAAATCAAAATTGAAAATTTTGGTTGATTTTAGGTTTTTGGAATGAAATAGAAGAGGAAAGGGTTTAGAGAAGAAGAATGAAAGAGAAGAGGAGAGGGTTTAGAGAAGAAGGATTAGTGGAAGATTAATCATTTTTAGTTTTTAAGTTTAGGGTTTAGTTTTAGGTTAATTAGTATAGGGGTATTAAAGTAACTTTACCACATTTTGGCCTCCCCTTAGTAAGGTCACATGTCCACTTAAAATTGGGTATACCCCAATCAAGCCAGGCTCTTTTATAGGGACTAGTATCTTTCTCGTGCGTTGCACGAGATCAAGTTCATTGGACATTGCGTTTGATGTTACAATCATTACAGGTTAGTAGGTTGCACACAACTAATGTAGTCTGCTCCCTACTTAGTAGTTTAACTATTTTCCGCTGAAAAATATCGAGAGGGTAACCGATAAAAATGTCAGCCATCTGTAGATCACATTTCTATGACTTATGTGTATTATTATGGACGATGTATAAAGGCACTTGGTGAGATCCATATTTAAAATATTTGATGCATGTTACTATCTTGACAGATGTCTCAGATGTTATTTCGGAAAATCGGCTTTGATGCCTTCAAGGTCATGATAGTGCCATGAATTCCATGCTTCTTATGGATTATATTATGATCATACAAAATAAGTATGCAACGGATGTTGCTCTGTATATATAAACACCCCCTTGGCGCCCTATTACTATGGCTTGCACCATGGTCTTGTTGGGCCGACTGAGCGAAGCGAGGGAGGACCTTTATATGGCCACTGTAAGTACACTTATTATTCTCCCTCACCACGTGTACTAGTAAAACCCACGTAGAGGCCTCGTCACGATATGGATGACGCGTAGGGGCATCCCTAAGATCTCGACACGTGCCATCTGTCAGGTTCAATGGTCGAAGACGAAGAAGCATCAAAGGAAGATATCCCCACGTAACACCAAAGATCTACTCCGCTAACACTTTATCTCATCACGAGATAAAGTATAATCAACGGCTAAGGACAATCCAACTGACACAGACGTGACAAGTTGAGACTGACACCGCCTGGCGCGGACAGAACCACCCCAACCACTCGCATTTAGTGCTGCTCAGAGGGCACGTGTCCGATGACCAACAAAGAGAGCGGAGATCAACCAGCGTAATGAACATAAGAGTTATAGAAGGCGCGGAATGATAAGGAAGTCCGCGGACTATACACAGAATCCGAGAAGATAAGATTACAACAACTCTCTTCCAGGGGACCCATCTAAATCATCTATATATATAACCCTTCCAAACTAGAGAAGGGGGGGGGGGGGGGTTTAGGTGGAGAACTAGAGGATAGGAGAGAAAAGTCGGTGAGATGTAAGTATGAGTATTAACCTTGAGGTTTGATAAACACGATCTCGATCAATTACTCTTGTAACCATCTTACTTCATAGAGAATATTCCCAGATCCATGGATGTAGGCCTTAGTGCTGAACCATGTAAATCATTGTCTCCTTTACGTTTGATTTTCATACGTTTATAGACATATGTTCACTTCTTTGAGTTACCAATTCGGTTGTTGATGAGATCATGACAAACCCGCGGGGTTTAGAATCAGTGAATCGACACCTATCTATATGTTACATGCTATATTCATATTTTAGGGCGTATATTCACTACACACTGAGATTGTTTGCGAACACTTAGCTACTTATGTAATTTCTGTGTTCACAGCCACTTTTTTGTAAATTGTAAGTCATCAATTGACACGAAAAGATTGGATTTTGGTGTCCCAAATAGATTTCAATCAACAATGAAATGTCAAAAGAGCCCCTTGTGGTTTTCATTTCTCATTAAAACTGCCGTAAATACAACACAAATTTAAGGGCAATCGAGTAAATTGCGTGGAAGGAAAAAGGACACGGAGGTTGGAAATGGTTTAATTGTTGAGGGGTAGTTTAGTAAAAACCACGGTAGAGTGCCCTAAAGGTTGTAGGATCGAATCCCGGCTACCTCCAAAACTTAATTTTTTTCTTGTTTTTTCCTTTCTTTCTTCTTCCTCCTCTCGATTTCTTCTCAGGAAAATCAAATCGACCATGAAGTTATGATCGGAGGCGTTGTCAAGAGAGTGAGTCAGAGATCCATGAAGTTTTGATCGGAGATGATGGAAGCGGTGGTGAATCTTTTTGGCTCGAATTGAGTCTGTATCTTACAGGGAAGAGGATTGTGGAGGAATTTAGGTCAAGGAATTGTGGAGATAATGAAAATTCGAATTCATCTGCAGTTGCCATTAATAGAGGAAGAGGTGGCTCCATCCGAAATTAAAGAAGATATGGGTTTGCAGAAGAGGTTATTAGGATTCAATGTACGGGTTATGAAGGTGCTGTGAATTTGAGATGATGATACTGATTGAAATTGAAGTTAGGGTTTTGATGTTCGCTTCTGAATTTGAGATGTAGAAATGGGTGTTGATGATGAATCGAGAAGATAAAATTGATGAGGATGAGAAAGTAGATCTGAAAGTTGTTTATCTGATGGAGGAATGGGTAATCGTCAGTTCTCGAGTTCAAGAGTTTTAGAAGTTGGTTTGAGCTCATGGTGATTTTGGGTTCTGCTACTGAATCAAGAAGAAGCTGATGGTGGAGAATTTAAGGTTTTTGAGTTGAATCAAAGATAGTGGTATTTGGGTTAGTTTGAGAATCAATGAGGAAACATCCGATGCAAGTTTTGAACAAGAAGCGAGAATTTGCGGTGGTAGTTGTAATGTTATGCAAAGTGGAAGAGAAGATGGTGTTGTTGCATTTGAGTTGGAATGGATTAGTTGAATGTGTAGGATTGAATGAGTGTCAATGAATTTCAGATGGATAACTGAAGGGTATATTTTGATTTCAAGATCAAAGGGATGGAGTTGGTGGTACTGCAGTTTTCTTGAATGTGTTGGTGCTTCCTTGAAGATGTCACTGCAACAAGCTACAGGGTATTAGTGAGCTGCAAATGGAGTTGAAATAGTTGCAGTGTTGGGTATGTTAGTTTTTCTTTTGTTCATTAAGGTCTCTACATTTTAGATATATTTATCGGCTGAATTTTCTTTATGAGGATTCTATCAGGAAGATTAGTAAACTTCTCTTTCAATCTTATCAATTGCATCTTTTTTCTCCCAGATTTCACTGAAAAAGAGGCGAAGATGATGACTGAAGCAGGTGCTATCTTTGTTGGTCTTGGTCCACCTTTGTCTGCTTTGGTTGAAATCGCGACAATGGCACTTCTAGCAAGCTGCGATGTTATGGTACGACTTCGCAACGGCCCAGTGGATCCTTAACACCCCACTCGTAGTTACACCATTGTATGATATCTTATAAACCTTTTTACCCTTTTTCTCACCTTTCATCCTTACCGATTTCGTGAAGGATGAGCTAAGTTGTTGTACAAGTTTGAATTCACAATGCATTTAGGGTAAATCTAGGCCATTTTCTTGAGAGAGCTTGTATGCCTGTCCATATATGTTCCCTCATATGCTTATGGTTGGCTTCCTTAAACAACTTTTATCTTCGGTTGAGCTGGGAAGATCAAAGCAATCGTAGAAGTAGAGTTATGTGCTGAATTAGCTGTCTAATTGTCAGTAGTTTATTTCCTCAAAGAATGTAGTTAATTAGGTTACACTCTACTTCTCCCATTTGAAAAGTCTGTTTGAAATCTTTAGTTCAAATCATGCAGTCTTACATAATCACAATCAACTTCTGTAGACAAAACAAGATGAGGCGTGAAAATACTTCTTAGTTCTTACGGCTTTGCTTGTAATGTAAGATTTTGGATCCATTCAAGATTAAACTGTTTGGTTCATTGTTCCTACTTGCTTGACGTGTCTATGTAGTAGCTTTTTCCTTCTTGTTACGTGGTTCCTGTTGTTGCTTAGGTCCATTTTGTGTTTCGTTTGAACTCCTTGCTTTAGAAAACTAAAAATGTATGTACTTGATTAACATTGATAAATGTGGTCCAATTTCACTTGCTAATTTCAGCCATTTCCATGATAAACTTGACCTTCTTGGTTAGTTATTGTTATTCAACAAAAGTATGCATCACACTGTCTTGTTTATTTTATTTTATTGTTTCTGTATATAATCCTTACGTCACTCACATCGATACGCATTGAAAAATCCTGCTTACCAGCACACTTGCAGATATTAGTTTGTTATTTTTCTTTAACGCTCGGTCCCCTCTTGACTGTTCTTAGTGCCTGCATTGTTTTTACTTTTTAGTCTATAGAAGGGTAGATATTGTCAAGGTGTTCGCTATTTGGTTCTCACTGTTGTGGGAAAGATAATTTGAGCTAATACTGAGATGCTCTCATTACAGAAGTCACAACATTAACGACATTAGTTGGGACCTAGCATTTGTCACCAAATTGGTTTTGCCCTGTTTGACTTGATGATTTAAGTCTATAATGATCACATAATTGCTACAAATTCAAAATTTGACCAGTAAATTACTTTCAAGGACATGCCAGCTGAACATTTGATGAGAGCTCAATACATAGTTGAGTGTTAATGTGCTTCAATTTTGATTTTAAAAAAATTTCCAGCGGCAGCAATCAGAACCATTAGACGCTGTTCGGGTGTGCCATGTCTGAAGGAGTTCTGGTCTTAACTACCGTCTACTTACATGTGTGTTGTCGTTCGGTCCGATTTAATGAAGTCTTAAACATGAATCATGGTGCACGTGTGGTGGAGAAATAGGCCGACCAGTACCACCACCCTCTATTTATTTTTTCAACAATTTTTATATATTACAACTCAAAGAACTTTACCCAAAGGGCATCCACTTTAGCTACTGTGCATCTCCCGTAGAAAATCACAACTGAATCTAAAATATCACTGAAGAATTTGTAAGTTATAGGAAGCATTCCAAGTCCCCCTTCATAAACCAATTGCATTTAGGGATTTTTTAAAAAATGCCCATGTGGGAAAATGCATTTAAGAAAATGCCCACGTTTTTTTCATTATATATTTAATCCCCATGCCGTTTGCTTTTCCGTTTGGGCCCACCAAATCAGTAAAATCTCATGGACTTAGTCAATTTCTCATTTGACGAGATGAGATTTTAATGGGCGCAATTACTAAACTGTCCAATATCATAACATCATCTCCCACCGTCCATTAATTAATCAACGGCTCATGTAGTATAAAGTGTTCTGCATATTAAAAAGGGAAGTAGTGCGATCCAAACAGGTGAAGGAGTATAGATGGAATACGTGTCCATCTACCCTACCACGTTTCTTAGGGAGTATAGAGAGTATCGAACACATTCTCTGAGGGTTCACTTTTTTTTTTTCCTTCTCTTTCTCTTTTTAGGGTTCATTCACTTGTGTTATACTGCTAACTGAATTTTATTCATAGTGTGAGATTAGAGAAGTGTAAAATAAAGAGGGGAAATCGATGTGAGGTTCGTGGTTATCGTCCCGTAATTGTAGATTTCTTCTTCCGATGCCAATATCAGCAACAACAGATTTAGGAATTTCTAAACACAGATTCGAATTGGGTTTACGTAAGAGTTTCTCCATTGTTATAGATTGCAGCAATAAAGTATTTGGATTTGCTTGATAATTGGGTTATATTCAATTTGAATTCGCAGCAGCACAAGATGGAAGTTGGGGGTTCTTGCTGTAGATTCGTTCTTAAAAATTGGAAAATCAGTTAATAGAACTGATTTTACTGCAGTGGGTGGAGCTGTTTAGGATGGAATTGAATGGAGATGGCGAAGAGTGGAGTTTGAATTTGCAGAAATGATGACCTAATTAGTTTTGGTTCTTATAGAAATTTGGGGATTTTATTGTATTTCAATTCTTTTGCTAACTCATGAATTGGGTGATTGTAATTTTAAATGAATGGATGATTTATGATTGTCAATAGATTACCACCAGTGATTTCTAGACCCGGAGACGGTATCAGCGCCGGAGAAGAAAGAGTGCAGTGGTGCAATCTTGGACGCCCTCCAAAAGTGGACGATCTTAACCGTTCATTATATGAACGGGTTTACAACCGTATGCAGTGTCTCGGGCATTTAACACAGTTTAACCAGGTCCTAGTTGCATGGTTCATGGACTTTTAACACCGTGTAAACAGGTCCTGGTTGCACGATTCAGGGGCTTGGATGTCTTTTCCCAAGACTGAATTATTGCCACGTACACAGTAATTATTGCCACACACAATAACGTCCGTTAGCCGTTTTCGCAAAAAAAGGGACGGAAAAAGTCAAATCATGGTATTAAATATATAATGAAAAAAACGTGGCCGTTTTCTTAAATGCATTTCCCCACATGGTCATTTTATAAAAAACCCCTTGCATTTATTCTAACTAGTAAGGCCACATGTGCGATGCACATACTTTAATTGGATTCTTTTTAACAATACCAAATTTGATAATAATGGAAAAAAAAAATCTTAAAATAAAAATTTAATATCCTTGTTTGTACTCATTACGTAGATAATTTAAAGAGCTTTCCAAATATATTAATTTTGCAAAAATCCGATGTGTATTTTTAAAGATATCTAAGTTTTAAATTTTTTGATCTATTTTTAAAATAATGGCATTCCTGTAAATATACAAATATTAACTAAAAACTTAGTTAATGGGGGTATTAATGTCATGTGAAAAGGCTTCACCAAAAATACCTCTTTTCTTTATATATTAGTATAGTAAGATAAGATACGTTTCGGTTTAGGGAAAAAAAAGGACGGAAATCTATTTTTCAAAAACCACATTGTTTTGGGGAGAAGATGATGGAAAGCCACAATTTTTTGTCAAGTTTATCGGTCGGCCCACCCACCGTGGCAACGGTTGTAATAGTTGTATCATTCACAACTTATACAACTATCATAGATAGTGTCGGCAAAGATTTCCTATTCCAAACGTAATAAATTTTAAAGTACAATACATTGATAAAAAGAAAGGAAGATATCATAAACAATTAGTTGAAATATAAAAAAGGGCTTTTTAACAAAGTGTCCATGCTTTTGAAATGTATTTCATAAAGTGTCCGTTTTTTTCAAATGTTTATATAAAGTGGCGATATTGACATTTTTCGTCCGTTTTTTCAAAAAACACTAACTTCTTGTTATTTGTACACGTGTCCACATAACGTCCTTAGTAAAAGGCAGTTAAACCCTCGAATGAGTGACTCTCCGAGTTCGTATCAAACGGGATCAACTCAACTCGGTAACTCATAACACACGTTTTTTTCAAGTGATGCCATGTAACGGTCGGATTGACACGTGTCATCAAATCTACAGAAAAAAATCAAGGGACCAGATTTCATCCCTATAGAGAATGAAAACCCATATACCCATATCCGTGACTTTGAGATGATTTGTGACACCATGAGTTATCCGAATGTCACCAAAGACAATGTTAGGTTGCGTTTGTTTCCTTTTCCCTAGAAGAGAGAGGTGAGTGGTATCATATCATTCCTTCCAAAACAATCACTACCTGTGATGGACTTGTTGAGGTTTTTCGTTAAGAAATTCTACCCACACCATAAGGCTGCCATTGTTCGATGATCTATCCAAACCTTTAGCGAAACTAGGTGAACACCTACACGATTATGTAGAAAGGTTTAATGAATTGTTATACCAATGCCCACATCACGGCTTTGATAAAGCCCACATGGCCCAAATATTATATGAGGGCCTTGATAGTGAAACCCGAATGCGGTAGAAACAATGAGTGGTGGAGAATTTACCCATCAAGACCCGGATGAATGTTTTGACGAGTTGGTCGAGTTAGGCGAAAAAAACTCGTCAATGGGATTCAATGAGGAGCCCGAAATAACTAGGAATCCTATCCATAGGGTTAATAGAGTCGATAATGGGTCAGATATCCTTAGGCGTTTAGAGGCCTTAGAGATGAACCAAGGGTCAAACCAGGACTATGAGTTGTAATAGTGAGCCTAGAACATACCCATGTACCATTTGTGGTGATCAAAGTCATATAGGACCTCCTTGTCCCTATTTTACCCTAATGAAACTACCCGAGACCGAGTTAGTGTCCTACACGGTGGTATGAACTCTAAATATGAGGGTCGACCCAAGTTTGACCCATACTCTAATACTATAACCCTGGGTTGGAGACATAACGAGAATTTTCGTGGTCTAAAGGTAACCATCAAGGTAGCCCATCTAGCAACCCACCACCGAGTTTCTCTAGGAACCAAGCTCAAGTAAAAGAACCGAACCCAGGTTGATAAAAATGTGTCATCTCTAGAAGAAAGTCTAAAGCTCTTTATTGACCGTAGTGTGATAAACCATGCCGAGACTACCCAAAATATCAACCATATAAGTCAAAAGCTCGATGACTTTGTCCCGACGAGTCGCCGTAACCAACAAAGCGATGATCAAGCTATTGCCAACCTAGATACTCAAATAAGTCAACTTTCGAACCGGTTAAATGATAGGAGAATGGGAAATTTCTAGCCAAACAACTCCAAATCCGAAAGGATTAAACCAGGTTAATGGGTCGGGTGGTTCTAGACACAATGAACATGTCAAAGCAGTTATCACCCTTAAGAGTGGTAAAACTCTAGAAAACTCGGTAGAATCACCTAAGGATAGTAGTCCAGCTGAAAAGACTGAGGTTGACCAAACTTCGTCTAAAGACCCTAATGGGCCTGAATGTGCTAAGAGTCCAAGTAAGGAAGATATCCCTGAGAGAGTGTACGTACCACCAGCACCATTTCCTCAAAGACTCGCTAAGAAAAAGCCTAGTACGTATCCGAAATCCTAGACATCTTTAAGCAAGTTAGGTCAACTTTGCCCTTATTAGATGCGATAAAACATGTACCGGCTATGGCCAAGTTCCTAAAAGAAATGTGCCGTCAAGAGAGACGCGAGTGTCCATAAAAGGCATTTTTAACCCAACAAGTTAGTTCCATAATCTCACAAAAGTACCGGTCAAATTTAAAGATCACAGTTTTGTCCTCTTTGTCCACATGTGTCATAGGTACCCAAACGATAAACAATGCTCTATTAGATCTTAGTGCTAGTGTGAATCTTTTCCGGTACTGGTATATGAACAACTTGGGCTAGGTGAGATGAAACCAACTAGGATAACACTACGGTTAGCAGATGAGGTCGGGTCAAAATCACGTGGAATTATTGAAGACGTTTTGGTTCGGGTAGAAAACTTTATCTATCCGGTTGACTTTGTGATTTTAGACACTCAACCTGTCTCTAGCCAAGATATCAATATCCCAATCATCCCTAGGTCGTCCGTTCTAGCCACTGCAAATGCGGTCATACATTGTCAAACTGGCCTAGTAGAATTTTCCTTTGGGAATCAGAAAATCTCTGTGAACGTTTTTAAGGCGTTACAAGCCCCACCGGACCCTGAACACTATAAGTCTATATGCATGATTGACTCTCTAGTCGAGAATACTTTTACCACAAATAGTGTTAGTGATCCTTTAGAGGCATGCTTGGCCCACTTTGGAGCCTACTATGATGAGGATAGTCATTTTGAAGAAGTTAATGCGTTGTTAGACTCTGCGCCAGTAATGGATTATGGAAAATGGCAGCGTAAACCAGAACCTCTTCCGCCAACCATAGATAAACCCTCCCATCATCGATTAAAGCCCCCACCCTTGAATTAAAGCCGCTACCAGACACTGAAATATGTATTTCTTGGTGATGAGAATACTCTTCCCGCCATAATTGCCCTCGACTTAGCCCGATCGGGAAAGTAGACTAGTTAGTGTTCTTCGTAAGCACAAGGCGCAATAGGGTGGACTATGCGATTTGAAAGGAATTAGTCCTGCTGATTGTATGCACCACATCTACCTAGAAGAAGGTGCCAAAACCTCAAGAGAAATGCGAGACGTTTGAATCCTAATATGAAGGAAGTTGTCCGTCTTGAGGTACTTAAGCTATTAGATGCGGGTATCATATACCCCATCGTGATAAATGGGTCGATCTGTCCGAGTTGTCCCAAGAAGTCCGGGATTCTTTGTAGTTGCGAATGAGAATAATGGCTGATCCTGCACCTAGGTGTTACTACGGGTGGAGAGTTTGTATAGACTACAACGTAAGCTGAACTCAGCAACTAGGAAAGACCACTTTCCTCTACCATTCATCGACCAGATGTTAGAAAGATTAGCTGGCCACAACCATTATTGTTTCCTAGATGGATACTCTGGTTATAACCAAATCCCTATTTCACAGCAGCAGAGATACCAAGAAAGAATCTAAATCACACATCTCCACTAGTGATTACGTTAAACGCACGCAAAGAAGGAGGAGAACTAACAAAAGCAGTGGAAGAATGGACGATAAATAGAACTTTGGTGGATACAGGGAGTTTAGTGAGTATAATGTTTTACCATGCTTACAAAAAATTGGGGTACAAAAATGAAGAAATGATTTCCCCAACATATCATATCCATGGATTCGGTAAATCTATAACAAAACCTAAAGGGGAGATAAAGTTACGAATTCTGTTAGGAGAAATTGAAACACAGGTGACATTATGCATAGTGGATATTGAATCGCCATACAACGTGTTGTTGGGGAGACCATGGGTACACGCAATTAAAGTTGTAGCTTCAACATTTCATCAATGTATTCCCTATGCCAAATGGGATTGGAGAGATCAGAGGAGATATTGATAAAGGAAGGATGTATTATCAAATCGAAGTAAAACATTATGAAGAACAGGTGAAGAAGCAAAAAGATCGCAAAAAGATGGCAAAAGCAGCTAAAAAAGAAGAAGAATTTAGAATTTATATGATAAGAGCAAAATAAGGAAAAGGGATACCTAGCGAAATCTCGGGAGAAGAGAATGAGTTCGCGAAGGAAGTGAAAGGACCAACGCCTATGGGAGAACCAAAGGCCAGCTACACCGCAGCGGAACCGACAAAGGAAGTGAACGTTGGAACTGAAGAAGAACCCAAGATGTTAAAAATTGGGACTAAGATGGAAGCAGATGAAGAAAGAAGAACTGTTGATTTGTTGAGATTACAAAGACATTTTCGCATGGGATATGGATGAGATGCCTGGTATAGATCCATCTATGGCGTGCCATAAATTGGAGATTGACAAAAATGTAAGACCATTCAAACAAAGAATTAGAAAAATTGCAACAACATATCACCCTCAAATAGAAGAAGAATTGCGAGAAGATGCTTGACGCAGGAATCATTAGACAAGCAAAATACCCAGAATGGATAGCAAATATGGTCGTAGTCCCAAAAGAAGAAAAAAAGGGATAAGAATTTGTATAGATTTTACCGATCTAAATAAAGCTTGTCTGAAGGATAGCTTTCCTTTGCCAGATATTTCGCAAATGGTTGAGTCAGCAGCGGGAAATGAAAGGATATCCTCTCTTGATACAAAGGTTACAATCAGATTCCCCTCGCTGAAGAAGACCAAGAGCATACTGCCTTTTTCTCTCCAAGAGGATTATACTGTTATACAAAAATGCCATTTGGTCTGCGAAATGCTGGAGCAACATACCAAAGGATGGTAGAAAAGGTGTTCGCAAAATAGATACATAAAACACTAGAGGTATATGTAGATGACATGTTAATAAAAAGTAAAGAAGCAAAAGACCATGTGCAAGATTTGAAGGAAATTTTTGAACAAATGAGGCATTTCAACATCAAAGTAAACCCAGAAAAATGTACCTTTGGAGTTGCATCAGGAAAATTTTTAGGTTACATTGTATCAAAAGAAGGAATACAAGTCGACCCAGAGAAAGTGCAAGCAATTCGCGATATGCCAATGCCAGCAACGGAAAAAGATGTCCAAAAGTTAAATGGACTATTAGCTTCGCTAGGAAGATTCATCTCGCGGTCATCCGACAAGTGTAAACATTTTTTCAACATATTCAAAAAGGGAGCGAAGTTTAGATGGACAGATGAATGTGAAAAAGCTTTACAAGGAATAAAAGGACATTTAATGGATATATCAATTTTACAAAAAGTAGAACCAGGGGAAGAATTATTAATCTACCTTGTGACAACCTCGCATACACTAAGTGAAGTATTATTGCGAATAGACGCAGGAGTGGAAAGCCAATCTATTACATCAGCAAAACCTTTAATGCCGCGGAGAGAAATTATTCAAAAATTGAAAAACTAATTTTGGTGTTAGTTTATGCAACATTTAAGCTTCGCATATACTTCTAGGCACACACAGTTAGGGTAATGACAAAAATACCAATTGAGTCGGTAATGAAAAATTCAAAAAGGTCAGGAAGGGTTGAGAGATGGAACGCTCAAGTAAGTCATTGCAAAATGAAATATGAAATATTATCTTCACCAAAATCACAAGTTGTCGCAGACTTCTTAGCAGAGTTTCCTTTGGAAGAAGATGAAGCAGTGGAAGAAATGATGGATACAGAAGAAGAGCATGGAAATCCAAGGGATTTATTAACTGAACCAAACAGGTAGGAAATATTGGTAGATGGATCATCAAATGGGAAGGCAACGGAGTTGGGATCGTTTTGATTTCGCCAGAAGGCAACAAAATAGATTTCTCTTTCAGATTGGAATTTGCATCTACCAACAATGAAACAGAATATGAAGCTATAATACATGCTTCTGCAATTCACAATCGAAATGAAGTTGGAAAATGTGAGAATCACCGGTGATTCACAGCTAGTTATTCTCCAGATAAAAGAAGAATATACTACCAATGAACCATCTTTGAAAAAATACAAGAAGCTTGTTGAAGAGTTGTCAATGAAAATACCAAAAATAAAATGGAGACATATATCGAGAAGAGATAATAGACTCGCGGATGCTTTTGCTTTTATATCAAGCATGATGACAGATCCAGCTACGAGATGCATAAAAATACAGACACTTCTATCACCATCAATCAACAAAGAGGAAGAGCAGGAGACAGATGTGATGCTCATAGAAGATGGAACACAAGTGCACTGCAGCGAAGATTGGAGAACAGAACTTCATGTATATCTGATTAAAGGAGAAACACCAAGAAATAGATTAGAGGCACACAAATTAAAAAGTCGTGCAACAAATTATGAATTAAGAGATGGGGTACTATACCGAAGATCCTTTAGTGGACCTTCACTTAGATGTTTAACACGAAAGGAAGGAGAAGCATTGTTAAAGATGTTACATAGTGGGGATGCTGGCAATCACAGTGGCGGAAGATCACTGGCTCATAAAGAGAAAGTGCAAGGCTATTATTGGCCATATATGCATGAGGATGCGAAACAAATATCAAGGCGCTGCGAAGATTGTCAAAGGCACGGAAAGAAAATACATGCACCGGGAGCACCATTAACTTCTACAACAAGTGTATGGCCTTTTGGAAAGTGGGGTTTAGACATTGTGGGACCATTTTTACCAGGCACAAGGCAAAGAAGATATTTGATTGTTGCTACAGACTATTTCACAAAATGGGCAGAAGTAAAAGCGGTACAACACATTCGCGATAAAGATATCTTTACCTTCATATTTGAGAACATCATATGCATATTTGGAATCCCCGCACAATTGGTATCTGACAATGGGAAACAGTTTGAGGGACAAAATATAGAACTGTTGTTTAATGCATTTCAGATAAAATGTGGGAAATCCACTCATTTATACCCGCGAGCTAATGGACAAGCAGAAGCAACAAATAAAACAATCACAGATATATTGAAAAAGAAGTTAGAAGGAAATAATAGAGCATGGTGTGAACAAGTGCATAATGCAGTATGGGCTTACAATACAACGGGGAGAGAAAGCTATGGGAATGTCACCCTTTTGTTTAACATATGGAGTTGAAGCTGTACTTTCGACAGAAGTTATTATTCCAACAACAAAGAAAGAAGCTTGGGAGAAAAATCTTAGTGCGAGTAACATTTTGATCAAGTTAGATGAATTAGAAGAAAAAAGAGAAAGAGCACTACATCATATGGAGAATTACCAGCGAAGATTAGCCAGAGAATATAACAAACGTGTTAAGACATGCGAATTTCAACCAGGCGATTTGGTATTGAGAGAAACACCAATATATCAGCGAGAAGGTGGTGGAAAGCTGGCGAAAAAATGGGATGGACCTTATATCATCAAGGAGATAATCGGAAGGAGGGCATATAGATTAATGGATCTGAAGGCAAAGACGTGGGCCATGATTGGATAGACCGTGGAATAGATCATACTTGAAGAAATATTACCCATAGAAGATTGTGAGAAAAGATTAGACTGCGAAGTAATGTATGGTTAAAGCGAAATGAACTTATATGAAAATGTTGCGGAAGAAACATTGCGAAATTGCACAAAACAGAAAAAGAACATGCGAAGATATCGCAAAGAAAATAATAATAGATAATCAAAAATCAATGGCATATCAGAATGGGACGAACCTGCTATGGCGTACACCCTAGTTCGCGAATCAAAATTTCGTAAGAGGCAAATGTAAGACCTAAAGTACGTCATAAAAGGAGGTATCTGCTAACATGGCCCAGGGAAAAGGTTACACCGCCCCTGGAACCTGGGTCATGGAGATTTGGGGTCAACAAAGCCCATCCAGGAGAGATACCTTGGATTTTCAACTATATATATATAAGGTTATACCCTGGTTGGACGACCGAGGGTCTCTTCTAAGGAGTCAAAATATGATCAAGGTGCCGAGGTACACGGTTGAGCAAAGAGTGCCTGGGACATTTGAAGTGTCTCGGCCATTCTTGGCAAGTCTTGGCATATGTTGCACTTTACCGATGAAAACTCTACTTAGGGTGCAGTCTCGTAACCATAAGCCATATAGGTAAAAGGGATAAGAGGCTGCGAAAATAACTGGTTGTTGTTAAGACCGGATGGAAGGAGCTAGTCTTGTATGGCCGATGTACGCCTCCTTGAAGGGGCAACAGGGGAGATGATAAGGGCGGCACCCTCCATTAGGGAGCTGATAAGTGTCTTAAGACGCAAATGTCATGAGACTTTATTTTCGCAAGAAAATTTAGGCTTGTCATATTTGTGCGATGATCCTGAAGACAATAATACAAAAAACAAAGATAAGACGAGATCAATGGGTCAATACATGAAAGTGTAAGGACGTCCTGCGATTTCGTCGCAAGACTAACAATATCATGGGGTTTTATATTCAAGAAAATTTAGGCCTGTCATATTGTCGCAATAAAATTATCATGCAGAGGCAATAATACAAAGAAATGATAAGACAAAATCAATGGGTCTTTATATGAAAGTGTAAAGACGTCCTGCGATTTTGTCGCAATAACAAGAGATGGCACAGTAAGACCTTTAACTAGGAATGCAAAATAAGACCATATGACAAAAGATTTATAAATTTAACTATTACTTATACAGGTCATTCATCACAAAGAAGAAAGTAAGAGACAATATGAGAATTGTTCAACAAAAAACATAATATTTCTTACAAGAAGTTATGAAGGTCAAGATACTAAAGGAAATGAAATTACAAAAGAAATTCAATTCTCAACATTAATTCTTTCATCTTTAACAATTTTATCAGCTTCACCAGCTTCCATACTATCGCCAGTTGTTGCATTCTCGCTTTAACCCCTTTACCAGATTATTATTGTGACTTCATTGTTTGATGGGATCACCTTTTCATTAGCGAGATCTTCGCCGCTTTCGTATTCATAGTCACTATCAGGAGAATTAGGGATTTCATCATCCTCTACTTTCAAAGGTTCGACAGATACATGGTCAAGAGATTTGGACAATAAGGCTTCATTCAAATAACTTCAGCTTTGAGATGAAACTGGCGAAGAAGTACTACCTTCTGATGATTTCTACTCTGGATGTCTTTGAAGTAACTGAGGTAATCAAATCTTCTTTCGGCCCGATCGCGAGAACGAGCGAGAGAAGCGGCAAGAATCTCATTTTCTTTGAGAATCTTGGCATAGCTAGCCTCCAAAGTAAAAAGGGAGGAACGAAGATCTTTCTCGGATTCTGCAAAAATGAAGAACAACAGAGTTATATAAATAAAGAATTCGCAAAAAAGGATATCATAAGAAAATCAGACAAAGAAAAAACGGATGAGGCAGTCAAATTTTATGACTACCTTCCTTTTGCGAGATAATATGTTAGGTCAAATCCAAGCAACTACTCTCCAAATGATCCATGGCACTATCAAAATTATCTCCAACCAGACCTTTTAATCGAGAATGCAAACTCTTTTCGTTAGAAACAAGTAAGGTATTCTCCTTAGCAAGGGAAGAGTAGGATTCTTTTAACTTGGAATATTGATTCTTGAGTTGGCTTGTTTTCACACTTAAAGTTATTCTATCCTGAATAAGCTTATCCCTCTCAGTGAGTGACTTCTTTGAGTTTACTTCTCAAGTGAACAGAGAGATTGTTCCTGTTCATTACATATTTTTGTGAGACATCAAGTCATTTTGCGAAGAAGTCGCCACCTTGTTTAACAAAATTCGCTTCTCTTGAGATAAAGTTCCATTCTCATCTGATAAGGTTTCCAACTCCAAATTAGATTTAGCCAAAGAATAAGAGAGATGAGACAATTCATTACTTAATGACTCTTGCTTCTGAAATTAGTGAGTATTCTCTTTAGGAAGGTTATCTATTTGATCAACAGAGTATGTATGAAGATTATCTAATTGGTTATATTGCTCCATCCAAGCATCTCTATCCATTCGAGTTTCTTCAGCGACAGATTCCAACTGATATATCTCCATTTTTCGCTTCTGGTTTAAAGCTTGAAAGGCGAACAAGGTCTTCAAAAAAAAAAATGATGGAAAGGGGAAGTAATACCTTTTAATTCTTCATTATTCCTGCGAAGATTATCACGATCCAGTGAAATGTTTTGAAGCTTCTGAATTTCAAGATGGAGAGTTTCACACTTCACAGTCATGTCTTGAAGATTATTCTTCAAAATCTTAACTTCCTGTTCTAAAGACATTTGCAACTTCTTATCAGAACTAAAGTATTTACTCAAAGACTCGCAAACACTAGACTTGATGGGATCAATGGAGGTCTTCTTGGCGTCATTCATGATATCTGATAAAACTTTGAAAGCTACATCCACTCCCTCTAGGTTTTCTTTAGTAAGAGGGATAGACCCAGATGAAGAAGTAATGGCGACAGAAGAAGAGGGGAGAGTTGAATCATCCTGGGTCATAGGAATGTCATGAGAAGGGGAAACCCGTTGAAGGTTAATGATTGGGGGTGAGGCAGAGGCATTGATAGTAAAATAATTATCATCTTGAGGAACCTCATTTATGGAAAACTCAGGTATAGGAGGAAAATCGGCAGCAACATTTTCAGAGATAACCAAGGTAGAATTATCTTGCGAAGATATCGCATGAGGTGTTGGTTTATCCTGCGAAGATATCACAGGATGGTTTATCCTGCGAAGATATCGCATGAGGAGTTGTGATCTTGAATCCAGGAAAGGAAATAGAAGATTCAACATTTTTGGAACGGCGAGGTTTCTTGGGGGATCTATCAATATTTCTGTCATCCTGCGAATCACAAGTCAAATAAGAAACAGAGGCAACAATATTGTTATTAGAAGAATAGATGTTTCTTAAATAACTTGCTATTTGTAGGTTTTCTTTTAGTAACAGCAACTTTTGGTCGCGAACCTTCGGGAACGTTAGGGTTCAGAACAGTGAATTTGGTGTTAGATTTGTTTTTGCTGAAACAAAACAGCATGGGAATCATTAAAGTATGAACAATATCAAAATAAGACAACTTTGATAGAAGAGATCAATCACAAAAAGATCAATTTTGATAAAATTAACAAACCTTGATGGCTCCATAGAAACAGTAGCAGAAAGATGATGAGAACAGTAGAAGAGAGACAATAGCAGGAAGACGATGAAGAATTGCAGAAAGAAATGGCAGACGATGAAGAAGATGAAATAAAAGAAAGGAAACGCCCTCATGGGGAATTTCTCTTTAAATAGGCAAGAAAAGGGTGACTGGTTACATTAAATGTACCGGTAAAAAGGGAAATTTTGGACACGTGTAGGGAGTTACGCCTAATCCCAGCGGTGGATTGATGGAAATAAATGAACAGTTGTGGCAGTTTGAAGATATAATTCTCATGACATTCTCCCCTTCGCAGAGAAGACATGAGAAGAGGCAAGATGTAGGATCAGAATATCGCAACATCAATACCTCGTGAAATCCATAAATGACAAAGATTGCGAAGGTGTCGCAAAACGAGTAATATAAATGACGCAATGGATGACGACAAATGTAACACAAGAAAGGTGTGAAGACCTAGCGAGATTTAGGAGTGTCGCGAGATTATACATTTGTACACTTGCGACACTTCGCAGGATATTCCCGAAAATAAAGGACAGCTTAGTTGTCATCCATCATGTAATACCCTATATAAAGAGTCGAACAGGCCTATTGGAAGGGAGATCTTTTTCGAGTGTTGAGCAAGTCATTAGGAGAGAGAAAGTTTATAGTGATTGTAATTTTTTAGCTCTTTTCCATTTTATCTTGTAAACATTCAAGAAGTTAATCAATAAAAATTATAATTGTTCATCTTAAAATGGTTTGATCGAGTGGATTCTTTTGAGGGGTGTAGTGTAGGATTTCCTGCAACTACAATTTCTATTACCATTATCATGTTTGGCAGTTTGTACCACCAAACCTATGTCTTTCTAAAAAAAGACAAACACATTAAACACTCACCAACCCCAAATTACGTCAAGCTTATGTCCTATTCTCCTCCACCCCAGGAAAACCTACAAAACATTATTGGGTTTATCCTCACTTGGCTCTCTTACCCCCAAACTCACGTGTATGTCTCAAACTTGAAGATGCCCATAAAGCAAGGATACGAAAGTGACATTTCTTATGATAAACTTTCTTTCCAACATAGTCCATGAAGTACCAAAACTACTACCTTTCACCAAATTCCTCCTGAAAAGCTTTCAAATATTAGTCAACGGACTTATCATTCCTTTTTTAAGGATCAAACATATAAGCAAACAAAACACTCTTGCCTCCTTTTTATCCTCATCATCTGTGACCAATATCAATCCAGTACCAATAAGAGATTCCTTTCTCTTCAACTGCATTTTATATTAGTCATCTGCAATACTGATCTTAATCTTACCACACTCATAAATATCCAATTCTCTTACCTGACGGAACTTTCCAAGACTACAGATAACTTTCAAAACTCAGACCAAGACATTCAAACCCTGTCTGCCCAAATGGCTGAGAAATTAACTCTACCATCCACTCTTGCTGAACCAGTTTTCATCGACAAAAAAATTGTTCTAGCTGAATCAGATAGTAATTGAAAATGGTGTATGGCGGGATAATTATGCTGTGAAACACTAGTTCCTACTTCCTCAATCCGTTTCTACATATGCAATAACTGGCCCTTAGCTCAACCTCCTACTGTCACGACGTTTAGTGGATTGAGAAACAAAGTTCTTATTCGTTTCTTAGCTGAAGATGACTTCAGCAGAATTAACTCTCAGAGACCTTGGTTTGTTTGTGGTCTAATGGTGCTAAAAGTAGTTCCCACTGAAGGATGGCCAACTAATCATCAGCTCTACTTTGATGAACAAATAATGTGGTTCATATTATGCAACATTCCAAATGAATGTACTGAATTTGAAGATCTTCAAAAACTAACTTTCAAAATGGGTTTTCTCATTGAAGCTCAAGATCCTTTTGGTAAACATCCTATGAAGAAGAATGTCAAAGTGTGTCTTAGAATTCCAGTACAGAAAGCTCTACCAGTAGGCATCCCCCTCTCTACCATGGGTAGAACTCAACCTTTTCTGATTGAATGTAGATATGTCAAAGTTCCAAGGTATTTCTGCACTTCCTACCGCGTCCTGGATCATAAAGATCAAAACTGTCCAACTTGGAAATTAAAACAGAAAAAAATAAAAGAACTTGCAGCTTCAAGTAGCAAGTATGTTCTCCCGGCTGTTTATAAGTTAATGATGCCACAACCAACGGCTACTAAAGAAGTAAACACTTCCTCAATTGCTACTACAGATACCGTCTTGCAACAAACTAAGACAGTGCCAGAAACTCAAATTGAATCACCTGCAATCTCTATATGAAACAAAGGAAAAGCTAATGATATTGATCAGAGAATGGAAAATACTATTCAAAAGGGTTTATCTAGAACTTTTTAGATGGGTCCCTTTGTGAACAGATCCACCACTCTGAAGATCTTTGATGTTGGCCATGTTCAACAACACTCGACTCAGCTGGATAACGGTCTACCAATCATATTCAAACAGGTTACTACTCAAAATGTTACTGTTGAAGTATCTATTTCTGGTTTTGAGCCAACTCCTAGTGGGCCGATTCGAACTACCAACTCCTCAAGAAGAATAAAGACTGCTGCTGCTCTAAATACTAGTCCTATTATCACCAGAGGAGCTCTAAATTCAACTGATCACGATTCCTTAGCTAATCTCAAAAGGAAGATTAATCCCAGAGCTGATTTGAGGAAACGTACAAGGGATAACTCTAGCTTGGCTAGTATCGTGGTTATTCCTGAAGAACAAGACACTACTAAACCTGATTATCCTCAATTGTGTCCTCCAATTACCAAATTGGGAGAACTACCTGCTATCGATCATTGTACATGTTTTTCAATACCCAACCAATGATTAAATCCTATGGGAGCTATAATGTACCTGCTTACAATTCCTTAAATAACAATGGTGTTCGTAATAATTCTCTTCTCAATGCTGCTACTTCTAGTCTCGATTCTTCCCAAAAAAAATTTCAAAGTGGTGATGATTCAAGTGCTTCTCTTGGTGGCGGGTCTGACTCTACCACTCAGGTAAATCAACCTCAACCAACCCCATCAATTGATACTGCAAATAATACTATAAACCAATTTCCTGTGAACAACATCAATTTGTTAGCTTGGAACATTAGAGGTTTTGGAAAAACAAAATGCTAATAAGGAACTTATCTTACTAATTAGGAATGTCAACCCTGACATTATCTTTCTCCCTGAAACAAAAATGAATAAAGATATGGCTGCTAGAAGGTTGAAAAACATGGGATATCCCTGCACCTTTAATGTCCTTAGTGTTGGTAGAAGTGGAGGTCTTTTTCTTGCTTGGAAGGAGGAAATTCATCTCAATATTGTTTCATCCAGTATGAGGGGTATCTATATTACATCTACTGACATCATCCACTCTAAGACTTGTCATATTCATTTTATGTATGGTGAACCTAATAGTAGTTTGAGACAATCTTTTGAGTCCTGTTATTAGGAGGGAAAGAACGGATACGAGGAGGGAAATTTTTTGGCCAAGTTCCGGTCAATGTACAGTCAACGTCAAATACAATAAATACAAGTAAATATTATCAAAATACCCACCGTACCCCTAAAACCTTTAACTATTCTCGATCCTTAACTTCCTAAGAATCAATCGTACCAATGTTCACTTTAAAAAAAAAATCTAGCTATTGATAAACACCAAAAAAAAAAAGTAAATATTTATTGGATATATTTACTGTAATTAGTAATGTTTATTGATCTCATCGTTGATCAAGTTCAGTAATAGACATTCTCTTTTTTACTTCTTATTCCACTTGCGTTAATCCAATATGTTGCCGTAGCCCACATACAGCTATCGAAGCTATTGGTTTTTGTAAAACGGATTTTTGTTTGTTTAATGATTGGGTTAAGTGGCAAAATGCCCCAAAATGGACCCCAAGGTTGTGAAAATGTCCCGGACGTTAGGGAAAAGATTAAAATGCCCCATTCCGTTAGTTTTGGGGCATTTTAATCAAAAAATGGGCATATTGACCGGTCAATGGAGTTTTGAACTTCCATTTTTATCCTTCTTAATCAAAACGCCCCAATTAGCCACTACCACCTCCACCACCAAACGAACAACCACCAACCACCACCACTACCACCCCCACCACTACCACTAGAACAACCACCAGCAACACCACCGCATGCTACAGCCACCGCCTCCTCCACCACTACCGTCGGCACCACCACCACCGCCGTCACCACCACCGCCACTATCACCATCGTCGCCACCACCACTACCACTGCCACCACCACCATCACCGCCACTATCACCATCGCTGCCACCACCAATACCACCGCACCACCACCACCACCTGAATCCTAAATCTTGAACCCCAAACCCTGAACCCTAAGCCCCGAACCCTGAATTTTAAACACTGAACCCTGAATTATGAACAATGTACCTTGAAGGGCAATTTCGACTACTTAACTCTCTCTAACGAAAAATCTAACCGAATTGGGCATGTTAATCTTTTCCCTAACGTCCGGGTCATTTTCACAACCTTGGGGTCCATTTTAGGGCATTTTGCACTTAACCCTTAATGATTCCCTGTATCTCTTACAATCGCACTTCATATTTTTTGGTTTTCTATGTATAAGAATTGATTTTCATGTGTAGAAACTAGTCATCAAGCTATTGATACTAGAGATAAATCTGCAATCAAGGATGTGATCTTGTTGTGGGAAGGCCCCAGAGACTAATGAATGTTGTTGACAATCATATATGGTTTATCATACTTACAGGAATGGCTAAATCTGTTGTGAATCATAAGATCTGTCCCGAGGAAGATGAAATGTACTATACTCTCTCCGTCCCTAATATATAGGCGGAGAAGATAAAATCTCTTAGATTAAGAAATTTTATGGTTTTTACAAATTTTCATGTCTTTTCCTGTTTTTACCCTTTGTCTTATTCTCAATACAATTTTCCATACAACATAAATAGGGCCATATATGTCAAAAAACACCTTGGAACTAGAACTCCGCCTATTTAGTGGGACTAATTAAGAAAATCAAATATTCCGCCTATATAACAGGGACGGAAGGAGTATATTTTAGTTGTTTGCTTCGAAAAACACCAAGGATATCATTGGGATTAAATCATTTTTTAAAAAGTCAATCCTTCCTCAAAAAAATTAATTCCCTCCTCCTAATCCTTCCCTCCTCGTATCCATTCCTTCCGTCCCAATACCATGACTCAATCTTTTTGGGAACAACAATGTCAGCAATCTAACGCCCCATTGGATGAACCTGTTTTCTTTATAGGTGACTTTAATGCCCTGTTAGGAACTGAAGATAAAAATGGTGGCTTAGAAGTTGATGATCCTGATTTTGAAAACCTTAGAAATTTCTGCTATTTTTTTAACTTGCATGATCCTGGTTTCTGGACCTAGGTTTACTTGGTCCAATATGCAACAAGCCCTGATTTAATCCTTGAAAGATTAGATAGATGTTTTATAAACCAAACAGCTGGAGCTCTTTGTCCTAAACTTTGTGTTAACAATCTTCCCAAGGACTCTTCTGATCATTGTCCTATGATTATAGGTTTTAATTATGATGATATTTGTATGCCTAGAACTTTTCACTTTATGGCTATGTGGATTGAGGATCCAAACTGTAGAGACATTATTTCTAACTCTTGGTCTGTTAATGTGGTTCAGTCTCCTTCTTACAAGCTCAAAGCTAAATTGTTAAGTACTAAAAAAGATCTAAGAGATTGGAATAAATCTTCCTTTGGTAATATTCAGACCAATATATCTACCATTAGAAAAGATTTAGCTGTTATCCAAGTCTCTAACCCAACTGATACCAGTACTACTGCTAGACTCAAATATAGGCTTGAGTATCTATATACTTTGGAGGAGCTTTGGAAAGACAAATCCATGGAGGTCTGGCTTTTGGAAGGTGACAGAAATTCACCATATTTCCACAGAGTCACTCTCTTTTGGAGAAAAAGAAATGCCATTAGTTGGATCAAGAATTCCCTAAATATTATTCTAACTGATAGAGATGGTATTGGAACTTATTTCATAGACTACTTTAAACCTTATATTCCTCCCATCCTCAACAATTCCAAGATGAAATTCTTGCTGATCTCCCTACTAAATTCTCTGAAGAGGATAACACAGTCTTGAATATGCCTCTCTCTCCATAGGAAATAAAGAATGATGTTTTCCAAATGAGGGGAAAGAAAGCCCCTGGACCTCATGGTTTCACAGGCCTTTTTTACCAAAAACACTGGGATGTTATGGGAGATGTTGTCATTGATACGACACAGACTTGCTTCAGAACTGGGCATATTGCTAAGGTCTTTAACCATATTAATATTGCCCTTATCTCTAAAGTCCCTCTTGTTGAACTTGTTTCTCAGTATAGACCTATAGGGTTATGCAATTTTATATACAAAATTCTCTCTAAAACCCTTGCCAATAGACTAAAACCTTTTATGGATAAAATCATATCCCAAAATCAAAATTCCTTTATTCCTAAAAGGAGTATTTTCTGATAATATTCTGCTAGTTAATGAGGCTATATATGCTGTAAACCACAATGACAAAGTTGAAGGCATTGCTGCCATCAAACTTGATATGTCCAAAGCTTATGATAAGCTTGAATGAGATTTTTTAGAAAAGGTTTTATCTAAAATGGGTCTTTCTAACCACCGGGTTAAACTTATAAACCAGTGTATTTCCACTGTCTCCTACTTCGTTCTTCTAAATGGTAGCTCTACAGGTTTCTTCCAACCTGAAAGAGGGCTGAGACAGGGAAACCCTCTTTCTCCTTACCTTTACATTATTTTCTCTGAAGCTTTATCTTCCTATATTGATAGTCTTAAAAAAAAAAAAGGGCATTTTAGAAGGTATCAAAGTTTGTAAAGAGGCCCCTGAGATGACTCATCTCTTATTTGCTAATGATTCTCTCCTTTTTTTTTTCAAAATCTACTATTGAAAATTTTAAAGTCATTAAAGACTATCTTCAAAAATAATGTCTGCCTTCTGGTCAAGAAATAAATTTTGAAAAATCTGGCATCCTTTTTAGCAGGAAGATTCCTGAGCATAGGAAAGCTCTTCTAGCTAATATTCTAGAGATCCAGAGCAGGGACTTAGGAGAAATATATCTTGGTACCCCAACTGTGTTCCAAGCTTCCAAAATCCAGACTCATATGGGTATTCTCCAAGATGTTGATGCTATAGAATTTCCATATGGCTTCATAAGCTCATGTCCCAAGCTGCTAGAACTACTCTTGTTAAGCATATTGGCCAAGATATTCCCCTATTTCAAATGGGAGCCTTTCTTATCCCTAAACATCTTTGTAACCAAATGGATGCTCATATTTGTAAATTTTGGTGGGGTGAAACTTTGGATCCTAAAGATAGGAAATTGCACCTGCTTGGTTGGGATATCTTATGCTCCCCCAAGGCTGAAGGTGGTCTGGGATTTAGAAAGGCTGAACTAAACAATTTATCTATGCTAGCCACGAATGCTTGGAGGATTCTGGAAAATCCTGACTGCTTATTAGCTACTGTTCTTAAGGCTAAATACTTTCCTAGAATTTATTTCTTGAATGCCAATTGTATTAGTAAGTGTTCTTGGACTTGGAAGTGTCTGCATGCCATTAAAGAGCTAATTAAGCCTTTTATCTCTTGGATATAGTAGGGGATAATAAATTTATTGACCCTTGGTGTGATAAATGGATACCCACTCTGGGTTCTTCTACACCAAACCCTCTTGTTCCTCCTGATCCCAGTATTAAAGTTTCTTATTTTATTGACTCCCAAACCAGAAGTTTGGATGCGTCTAAACTTATTACCCACTTTGATAATGCTTCTGTCCAGAAGATTATCACCATTCCCTTAAGACAGCTTTGCACTCCTCATAGTAGGGCTTGGGATCTTTCAAAGAATGGAAAATGTTCCTCTAAATATGCCTACATGGGGCTCAGGGGTCTTAGGCCCTCCCCTTGTAAAAACCTTTGGATGAATATTTGGAAAATTAGAGTTCCGTATAGAATTCAAATGTTTGTTTGGAGAGCAGTAAAAAATGCCTTGCCCTCTATATCCGTCCTTCACACTAGAATGCCTATGCTCAGTGTGCATTGTCCTAGGTGTACTGATCCTCATGAATCTATTATGCATGCTCTGGTCCTCTGCCCATTTGCTAGCAGATTCTGGTTTATCTCTGATTTCAATATAAACACCAAATTTTTTCAAAACAAGTCTTTTACTGAATGGCTTTTTTTTTTTTTGGTTAACTGACACTCTTTCTAAAATTCCTGAAGAGGATCAATGCCTGTTTGCTGCTATCCTATGGTCCATTTGGACTAGTAGAAACAATCTCATTTTCCAAAATCTTACTGAGAACTATTCCACTGTCATCTCTAGGGCTAGAGCTATGCTTCTTACTGGAAAGACCAGTCTTTAGACTTCTACCACCATTTCTGTCAGTATTTGTGATAAATGGATGCCCCCTCCTTTGGATGGATAAAATGCAATACTGATGGTGCCTTTGATGTTATCTCTGGAGCTAATGGTGCAGGGTATGTGATGCCGGTTTCGATGAGTTTTGTTCTTCTTAATTTTGATGTATCTTCAAGTTAATTTATTTTAGGCCTTTGAGTAAGTACCGATTATTTGGCACTTTCGTAGTGCTCTATTTGTGCGAGGTATGTATTTCGGATTTTTCTTTTTTCAACCTGGCTAAATTGGGGCCTATGATGATTAATTGGGGCCTATGGATTTTTTCATCCACCCCATAGAAAATGAAAAGGGGTGTCTAAGTTTAATGAAACTACCATTTTACCCTCTATGAAATTTTAATACTACTAATTTATCCTCATTAAATCCTAATAACAAAAAAAAAAAAAAAACCTAAATCAAATCAAAAGCATTTCCATTTCCATCAAAATTAAGAATTCAAAATCAAACGAAAACATTGTCGATAATCACCAAATTCACTAAAATAGGTAATTTTTTGTTTTAGCTCGAATCAGGTACTTTTCTATTAAACAAATCACCTAGAGTAGGTTTCAATAACATGTAATCACTCAAACAATCCAATTTCCTTAAATCAAAGTTTTCTGGGTTTATAAGAATCGGTCTACGTCAATGCACTTGTAAACCGATTTATTTAGAAACGGTTGTTGTTCATGCCCACAAAGACCGATTGTTCTGGTTGGAGAAAATTGAACCAGAATCGGTCTATGTTAACGCCCACATAGCTCGATTCTGGTATGGAAGAGTTTTTTTTTTGTTAGAATCGGATTACATGAGCACTTTTATAAACCGATTCCTATGGTGCAATGTCAGGAATCGGTTTTTATACATGTATCGTGTAAACCGATTCTGGTTAACCCATTTTTTTTTTTTCCAGTTAATACTCGATGATAAAATGAGTATGAAATCATACTCAATTTCATTTCTATTACAAATGAAAATAGTTCCGTACTCGAATTGAAAATGAGTATGACTTTATACTTGAATTGAAAATGAGTATAACTTTATACTCGAATTGAAAACGAGTACAACTTCTTAAACGATCTGAAATCGAGTATGAAGTCATACTCATTCTTAACTCGGGTATAAAAATGAATTTTAATTTTATTTGATGTTTAACAACACATAATCTACAGATGAAAAAAGAAAATTTACCCACAATCGTTTATGTCCATGTCCATGTAAACCGATTCTGGATAATCGGTTGATTTTCATATCCATATAAACCGATTAAGGTAGAAGCAAGTTTCAAAAAATCTCTGTATGTTTTTGAGGTTACAATCGGTTGATACTAATGACAACATAAACCGATTCTGAGTTGGTGTTCTTCAAAAAAAAAAAAAAATAATTTTTTTAATATTCAGATGATTCATTAACACAAGTTAATTTCACATCTAACACGAAATTTTATCACTAAGCATCCAAATTAACACTAATTAATCAAGGATAAATTTACCATTAAAAAAATAATTGGTTAAGGGGTTCTCCATTTTACTTCAAAATGTCTCTTTTTGTCACGTAGTGATAGGCCCAAATTAATTCCTACATGCCCCAATTTAGCAAGGTTTTTCAACAGCAATATGTATTTGGTTATACTTTTTTCTTTTTTAAATGCATTTCAGTATGTATTTAAAAACAAATGCATTTGGGTGCGAATTCCAGGTGTCTGTATTTCAGACAACAAATAAAAGAACATATTATAGGGCTCCAAAGATTTGTTTTTCAGGAATCACAAAATGAAAAAAAGGAGAAAATTGGGTCATCAAATAGCAATCCACAAAACCCCTTATCCTATCTACTAATTCTGTTGATGGCTAGAATATCCTTGGTCAATTAGTGTTGATGATTAAATTAATGATACAAAGTAGGATTAGTAATCACATTAAATTAATAATTAGTATTTGAAATTTAAAAAAAAAATAATCTAAAAATTGGTCTTAGTTCATATTTACCCCACTGCTAGACAAAGTCAGGGTAACTTATGGAGAACTTTGACTTTTTTTCTGAAAATTTAATATATATGGTTTGGGAAAACCGATAAATCCAGTTGGGAAATCAATATTTCTCAACCGTAACCAATTCAAACAATTGGGATAATATGAATTCCCAATAGTAGAAGCATCTTACGATTAGGAACCCATATTTTCCCATCTGTGTGCAGTTCTAAAACTAATTTCTAAATCTTTGATTTAATCAAATCTAACCTATTCGTGAAGTCATTACAGGCTGAAAACGACGATTAATAGTTCAAGAAGAAAAAATATAAAGAAGAGGCACTGGAGGAGAGGAAAAGAGGAAGAAGAAGAATGATCTGTATCTGTTTAGATTTATATTTTGGTTTGTATTTAAATTTAGGTAAAATTTTAAAAAATAAAGGGTGCTTTTGTATTTTTGTTATGGATTAGGGTCCCCATATCCACACTTGAGTCATTTGAATCCACGAGAGCCCTAAGACCAAATCCTTCGAGTCCCTTATAATATGCTTCGAACAAAAACCCAGAAATCTCAATTTCCGACAGCAAACAAAACCCCGAGCCGTTACACCATGGGTCACACCCTAGTAATCATTAACAACTAATAATTATTAAAATTAACACTAATTAAACCTGGCTTGATTGGGGTATACCCAAACTAATTGGGGTATACCCAATGAGACAAAATAGGGTCATTTTGAAGTAAAGCCAAGCCACCCCTTAACCTTGTATTTTCAAAATGGCTAATATGCCCTTGTTTAATTAACACTAAAAAAGTTATTAGGTTAATTAATTGAGTTTAGATTAAAATTAGAAAATGAAAATCAGAGGTTAAACCTTTAATCCGTCTTATGAGTTCGATTTCGATCAAAAATTTGGTTTTCAAAAATGTCAAAGGTCGGCAAGATATACGTTTGAATAAGGTCAGAAGCTATATATGGTCGACATGGTCTTTATTTGAATAAAATGTCACCAATTTTAGCTTAAACAAAGTATTTAAATGAAGAACATGCCGAACTTTATTTTTTTTGACACATATGAGATGGCTATTGAAAAATATTAGTCAAAGAAGGTCTACAAAAAAAACCCGTCATTTGGTGAAAAATACCAAAATCGAGCGGTATAAGTCGGCAAGGTATTTAAATGAAGAACATGCCGACTTTACTTTTTTTGACACACATGAGAGGTCTATTGAAAAATATTAGTCGGCAAGGTCTACAAAAACCCATGAGTGTTGAGAAAAATACCCGCCGCGGTATCGTCGGCAAAGGTCTTGAAAAATACCTGAAATTTGTAGAAAAAATTTGGTGATCGTCGCCATGGATGTTATGAAAAGTCATAAAGGTATAGATATGGATATCTTGCCGACCACTGTAATTGCTAAATTTAGAGATGAAAAGTCGGCATGTTATTCAACCTTATACTCTGCCGACTATATTTTGGTTTAAGGTCGAAAAAATACTCTGAACTTTTGGTTCGTTTTGATTCTTCGATTTTTTTTTTTTTTTTTTTTTTTTTTTTGATTTCACATGTATAGTTAGAGTGTAGAAGAAAGATTTTGATTTTTTTTTTATATGTTTTGGTAATGACAAGGTTTTTAGTATGGGCAATTTGGTCTTTTAACACCTTTTAGACACCCCTTAGCACACTCCTTTGGATGGGAACAAAATGGGTATACCCCAATTAACCTGGGTATACCCCAATCAAGCCAGGTAATTAAACACTAATCATCCAAGAGTATTTTAGCATTTATGAAAATTGATGGATAAGGGATACCCTAAAAATACTATTTCCAAACCTATTTTTGTCTTATTCAGGAGGTCTTAAAATTTTCATGTATGCCCCAAATAAGGGTTTTACTAGTTTCGTAACTTTCGTTGCTGTATCTTTCCAACAGTTACAGAATCATTTTTTTTTTTATTTCAGTCGTTCTTCTCTCGGCTTCTGACCTGCTGCTCCTCTCTATTTCACAGTGTAGAGATTCCCCACCACTTCATCACTACACCACCTTTTTCTTCTTTTGGTGCTACTGCTGCTGCTTCTTCTTTTCTTTTTCTCGATCGATTAACCCATCACCAGTTCACCACCACAATACACCATTCGAATCCTTGAACCATCACCACAACACCAGTAAAAGATATCATTGAATAGGTATGCTATGTTCTTTGTTCTTCTTCGATTATGATGTTATGTGTTGGCATGATTCAAAATTGAAATTAGGGTTTTATGGAAATTAGGGTTAATCATGTTGATTCACTTGATGTACTAAATTACATTGGTGGGGGGTATTTTCGATAATTATGTCTTTAATTGCGTATTTAATTTGAATATATTGAATGAGAACTGAATTTGTTGGTATCTTATGGTACATTTCAAAGGACAGCCTAGGAGAGGGGACTTACAGCCTACCGGAGGGGACTATGGTACATTTGAAAGGACATGTGAAAAACAGGTGAAGAACCAGCAAAAGGCCTTTGATTTGAGTGAAACTAATTGGTTAGACTTTAAACTTTTGTATTTTTGCAATCATGATTTGGATTTAAGGCTCTGATTTTTAATTGTTGGTTTTGCAGGCTTTAGTTGATAAGGCCAATCACAAATTTACAATGCAAAGAGGGCATCATTAGTTCAATCTATAATTGAGGTAATTTTTACCTTTGGATTTATATAGTATCGAAACCAATTTGACACCTACGTTGTCGACATTTGAGGTAGTTTTTTGGAATCAATTTGGCAGATGTAAGCACTGGATATTTTTATCACATGTACTTGTTCATTAGTTGGATTAGTATTGGGCATAGAGCTTTCTGCCTTTGGCCAAAACATGACATTCTATAGGTACTAGATTTGAAGAGGCACCATATGATATTTGTAAGAACTTGTTGTATGTAGGAGGTGTAATGACTTGGGCTAGGCACCAACATGTCACAATTAAACTAGTGAGCTAAAATTGGATTAGAGAAGAATTTGTGCATTGCTTTGTTTTTTGTTTCTCGACTTTAGTGGTCCATCCACCACTCACCACCAAAACCCACCCACCAGCACTACCACCACCAACAACATCAAAATTGTGGTAAATTGGGGTGTTACTTTTTTGACTATGGGGGCAATTTTCTTCCTTTAAACCTACTAGCCCTAAATTTTAATGTTGGTGGTGGCTAGTCATAGCAAGTGACCTACATTAGTAATGCTGATGGAGTTTGGTGGTGGGTGTTGGTGGTGAGTGGGGGTTGTCCATGAAGACCCAACTACCATGTACCAGGAGGAGAATAGATGATTGTTTTGTGTAGCAATTGTGTTTTGAACCAATGCTCGAGAGTCTCAAACCGATGTAGGTCACTTGCTGTTCTCGGTTTAGTAATTGAAAATATTGATCATAAAGGGTGAGATCTTTTTGTTGTTTTTCTGTAATGGCCTAATGGGTTATAGTTTTGACCGATTTTTGTCTCATCTAACAGGTACTGGAGGTGGTACTTTAATTTTGTGGTTATAAGCATTTAAATACATTGAAGAGGACTAATGGTAACTGAGTCGGTTGTGCCCAAGAAGGCACCACTACCTACTCCTAAAGCTATTATACACCAAAAATTTGGTACCAAGGTGGTTTACAAGACAGAAGAAGTGAAAGAAACTGCAAAAAATGTTTGCCCAGGGTTAGCCATTCCGCAAGGTCCTTGTTTGTTTCGTTGCTGCTTGGAGCTTCCAGGTATAACGGTTATTTCAGAGGCCTGCAAAAGAAAGAAAGATGCTGAGCAGTCTGCTGCAAAGAAGGCTATTGAAAAGGTATAATTTTTTTTTATTTGTTCCTTTGCTGTTTTTATTTGTTCCAACCATTGTTTTTTAATTCATCTGATGTTTCTGGTATTATGCAGCTTGGTATCAAGACAGGGGCTAATGAACTGACCGTAGAAGAACTATGTGATGAATTAGCCACTCGTTTATCCTATGTGTTTTCAGACGAGGTTTGTGACGTTTGTCTTTCTTTTTTGATTTAGTAGTCAGTTTACTAAATGGGAACCATGTTGTTTAGCATAAGTCTCATTCTCATTTTATCTGTTCTGTTTTGTGAATTATGTGGTAAAGTTTCTTCCATCCCCACATCCGCTGACTGGCCACTTACGAGCTGCATTAACGAGAAGAGGTCATCTTAGGGGTTTGGTTCCAGCGTCTATTCTCGCTGCATGTGATCATAAGGTTAATAATTTATGCAAATCCATCAATCGCAAAGTGGAAACTGATCACTTGCTAAGTATCCCACTTATCATGAAGGCTGCTACATTATCTGGTTCCGTAGCCATTGATGAGGGGAAGCTCTGGATTCGGAAGCAGAACCAGTACTCTCCTGAGACTATTGAGTCTGTAACTAATGGGAATCCTTCAGCAGAAAACATTTGTGTGCAAGCCATACGCATACCTTGCTCACTTGAGAAGCCTGTCCAGCCGCTGTCTCTTAACATTTCTTCCAAGGAATATTACGTTGATGTCATTGCTGCAAAACTAGGCGTTGCAGATGCTTCTCATGTTCTTCTCTCCAGGTGGGTAGAACAAATAAACCACAACAACATTTTGTGGTTGGTTTACATTTAATTAACTGTTGGTGGACCCCAACTTCTTGAGCATTCTTGACCCATCACCTGTAAACCCAGCTTGCTGTTTTGTTTTTTGTTCAAGGTTTAAAGTAGTCGGCTCTATATCTTGGAAAATGCTGATTTTTTGTTGGGTCTATATTTACAGGGCAGGGAGGATAGAATCTTGTCCTTGATCTTCTAACCACGTTGCACTTCCATTAACACAATTTTTTTTTTTTCAGAACTATTGGAAAATCTTTATCAGAGATGAGAGTGTATTTTTCTCCTATGGAACTTCCACTGAAATCTGATTCGACACTGGAAGATCTTTCATATGATGCAGAAACTCTCAATATAAGGGCATCCTATTTTTCTGGTCAAAATATTTATGGAGAAGCAATCTTGGCAACTTTTGGATACACGTGGAAATGTAAAGAACTTTTTCATGAAGACCTAACACTAGGTACCTATTACAGGTATGTATTCCTCTGCTTGCCACTATTTTCCCACCAATTTTATCGTAGTCTCGTATAATTGCATTTAGGATCTCGTGTAATTGCATTTAGGATGAAGAAAGGTGAGAATATCATTTACATAGCGTTCATCATTTTCTTCCATCTTCTTTAAACTTGCTTGTATTATTTTATTTATTTTGTTTCTTTGGTAAGAAGGTTGTGGATTTTAGCTAAATGACTTCATGTATCAACCTTTTCGACTGTTTTATGTTTATTTCTTAAAAATATTTCCAGCTTTTCGTCATTGCTTATTCTTGATGAAACTGTTTATCCAGGATGCTAGTTGAAAGGCTACCTGATGGGGGTTACAAGTTATCTAGAGATGCAATAATTGCTGCAGACTTACCCACAGCATTCACTACACGTACAAACTGGAGAGGTTCCTATCCTAGGGATCTTCTATCTACATTTTGCCGTTTGCATTGGCTACCTGAACCTGAGTTCTCTACAACTTGTGTTAACGATGCTTCTCAATCTCCCACGAAAAAACAAAAAATAGAAGAGACTGCAAATGGAGGTGCTACTGTGGAAGCTAACAGCAGGGAGGTGATAATGGGTTCTGGAGCCACCTTTAAGTGTGATGTGAAGATAGTATCCACAAGCCATGATGTGATTATGGAGTGCTCGCCTGGAGATTGTTACAAAAGGCAGGGTGATGCAGTACAGAGCACTTCTTTAAAAGTCCTTTTGTGGCTGAACAAGTATTTTAAACAACTGGACGTTCCTATAGAGAAGTGGTCACCATCTGAAAATAATGCACTCGGGGTCCGTGTTTATCCAAAGAACTTTTGAAGGAATTTGCTATCTGTGCATCCATACACACTGTTCAGCATGCTAACCTTCTTTCGAAGGATTCAGTGGGTCGTGTGGAGGAGCTCGTTGAGATGAATAGGCATTATAACATAGTTTCCCCACCAAAAATAGTGGGTCTTGATTCTGGAGTCTCTCCATCAAATGGGTCCCTGGTTTGCATTGGCTATGATATCACATTGGTTATAGAAGGAGAAGAAGAAATGAAAGAAACTCTTGAAAGTTATGAAGAATTCGAGTTTGAAATTGGAAGCGGTTTCGTGGTTCCTCAAATTGAAACATGTGTTACACAAATGTGCGCTGGTCAATCTGCCTTTTTCATCACTGAATTGCCACATCAGCTCTTGGTTCTGAGTTCAGCTGGTGGTTGTGCAAAATCTTTAGCATCATCATCATTAAGTGAGTTTCTTTTTTCTTTCAGGTCTCCATTGTTATTAGTGCCTTTATGTTCGTCTCTTTATCCTGACAAATCTTATCTCTCTTTTCAGAAGACTGTGCCTTGAAGTACTCGATCAATTTGTTGCGGGTACAAGAGCCGTTGGAGGATCGTATGGAGCAGGCATTGTTTAGTCCCCCTCTTTCAAAGCAACGGGTTGAATACAATCTCATACCTGCTTATGAAGTATTTTGCTTTTATTTCACATTTAAAAGTTTTTTGTCAGTTGTTGTGGCACATAATGACTCAATGTTGCTTTGCTTTGTTTTTTTTTTTCATACTTTTCCAGGGTTCATGTTCTTTGGAGAAGGGTACCCTGCTCATGGGTACAAGAGGTTCCGATGGTTATGTGTTTTCCTGCGAAAGCCGGGTCACGTTTAAAGATGAAGTTACCAACAAATCTGTTATCATCAAAGTACCGATGCAGGGTGAAATGGGTTTGGCTGGCTGGGAAGAGGAAAAATACAGCAGGAAATGGACAATTCATGACCATTTTGTCGCCCTAACAGCAGGTTCTGCTATTGGAACCGTTATTCTTGATGATCTGGAGAAGGAAGTGAATCGACGAATAAGCGCCAAGGGTGTTGTGAATCACACCATGTTGGAATCAATTCTTTGTACAGAGTATTTGAAGAAGAAGTCCGAATACGGGATGGTTGAAGGTATAGACCAGATAATGAAAGATTTGGCTTTTCTTGTTGCTGCACTTGACGATAACAAAGAGTTAAAGATGAAGTGCTATGGCTTCTCAGTAAAAAAGAATACTTTCTCGGGTGAAGAACTTGATCCTCATTATTCTTGTGGATCTGGGTACCTTGAAGCGGACAAAACGATGGAGGAAACCGGTTACTTCAAAGCGATAAAAACGAAAAAGGGCAAATTGATACCTACGTTTACTGCAGGGCAGATAGTATTAGCTCACAAGGACGCAATGCTTGCATCAAACAAGGTTAATGTTATTACCGTTGGAGGAGTGCAAAAATCTGTCATGGTGAAGGCTGTTAATGGGAAGCTAGTTGCGAAATCTCTTCATTTTATTATTGGTACACGTTACAGGGTTCGCAAGTAAGTTACAATTCAATTTACATCCGGTATTTTTAACATTTGCTGCTACTTGGCCTTATTTGACTTTAATCTTTTAAGTAGGTTTGGAAATGGTTATAAAGAAGAGGCAGACCTTGTCATTTCTGAGCTTCAGCCCCCGCTTAGACATGATATTACTGTAGCTCTGGCTGGGAGAGGAGTCACCAGACTTTTCCCAGTTCAGGTACTTAATGTTCTCAATTATGATTTGTTTGTAGTCCTAAATTGCTGACATTGGATTCATTGTATTAGTGATTAGTATTTTAGAGTGATACTTAGTATTTGATTTGTTGTTATTTTCATTGTGAAGCGAACTGTACTGGTGCCTGCCAGGCTAGGATATGATATTATATGTAGAGCACGAACCGGCACAGTGAAGTCTCTTGCCTTTTGGATTCCTATTATGGAGAAACTTTTAAAGATCAAAGACACACATGGGAAAGGGTACGTCTGTTTCTTCGCTCACTTTACTTTGAATGCCGTAAGGTTTTCATTATTTTTGTTGTGACAAAAATATTTATCATTGTGCTTGAGTAGAGAAAAAGGAAATCCTTTGGCTGTGGTTTTGGCACCAACCATAGAATCTGCGTGCCAAGTAGAGGAGGAATTCCGTGCATCAGATCTTAATACGTTATGTGTTCATGGTGTTGAGATTCCAAGTACCTTTGGCGATAAAATTTATGTTGATGTTGTTGTTGCTGTTCCTTCAAATATTCTTACTATGTGCGGCAGAGGCAACTTGAACTTGTCTGCAGTTAAGGCTGTCGCTATTATTGACGCCGATGAGATATTAAACAAAAGGGTTCTTAATGATGTTGAAGATATTTTGAAGAGACTATCAAAAGATCGCCAGAATATACTATTTTCAGCCACAATTCCTCCGGCGATAAAAATACTTACTGAGAAGTATTTTGTCGATCCAGTAATAGTTGAATTGGTGAGTCTGAATCTATTTTAAGTTTTACTTTCCTTTTACTTAGATATCAATAATTTTTAATTAACACAAAAATAATATTGTAGGTTGCTTTATATTCAATCGAAGCAGAACTTCTTATCAAACCATCAATCCTTCATGCTCTAATTAAAAGATACACTAAAGGAGGTAAAAGTATTTTCTTCACTGCTACAGAAAGCGATGCCATCTATTATGCGCAGTGTATGGAAAATGATTCAACGCCTAATGAAGCCAAGTTAAAGTGTAAGGCACTGAAGTTTACTCCTTTTCTAAAGAAAAGGACACTTGCTGAATTTGAAGATGGGAAATTCAGTGTTTTATTTGCTGCTGGTGCTGATTCTGATGTACTTGGTCTTACTAACGTTGATCTGGTAAGCATATTTATTACTAAGGCTATTGTCTTTTTGTACTGTGTCCATTACCCATTAAATTAAACATGTGCTTCATAATTTCATAATCTGATGTACTTGAATCAGATGTTTTGTGTAGATTTTATTATGCATCTAAAGCATTTAAATTTATTCAGGTAATACACTATGGAGTACCAACTTCAAAGATCTTCGTTGGTAGATGTGGTAGAACAGGAGTTGGTGGAAAAGAAGGAACTGTGATCGTAGTCCATTCTAGAAAAGAGATTGGAAAACTGCAGGAAATAGAGAGAGATGTGGGGTGCAAGTTTATTGAGGTTAGTTACTATCACTTTTGCTTTACTTTGTTTCAGACAAATTTTACTTTTATTCTTTTTACAAGTCCTATCGGCATCTGTTCCTCTCACACAGTCTTCTTTTCTTCTTTCATTGTGCTCATGAATGAAGCATCAAATGATTCTAATCCTTTATCTCTTTTCACATCTGGTCACTTCTATTATTCATTTGTGGGTCTTTGCTCTCAGTTCATACATGTTCATTAATGATTATAATGTGAGACTTGACTGGAGAGAAAGGTTTCCATAATTCACTGGACAGAGTGAGTTGAGTTAGAAGTACACTCTTTCAGTTGATTCTATATTTGGAATTGCAACAAGCTCCAAAGTGTGTATTCTTTTGTGTGTTCAGAACTGAGGACAGTATACATGTTATGTCAATCAATCCATTAATGCTGATAGAAAGCAAAAGAGAGTGGGTTGATTAGAGTTTTAACTGATTTTAATACATCATTTGAAGAGATAGGTGAAAAATGCAGTAGTAATTCAAGTTCCACATAGTTGTAGGGTATCCCAATTCAATTAGTGCCCATTCAATAGATTATCCACCTCAATGATTTTGTTTCTTTTTTAATCTTCAGCTCCCCAAGATTGCTCCAGAGACATTAACAAGCACGCATCTTAAACCAGGAGGTGGCAGTGGATCAGGCGGTGGACCATCTGGTGGTGGTAGATCAGGAGGTGGTGGTGGACCATCTGGTGGGTATGGTGTTGGCTCTGACGGTGGACCATGGTGCAAAAATGGTTGATGTAATGGTTTAAACTTTAAAGGGTCAAAATTGAATGGATATGAATGTTAGAGAAATTCATAATCTTAATTCGGAGTTTTTCAGAATTTTTGTCTGAGGTATAAACTAGTCCACGTTACAGAATTAATGATCTTTTTTTTTTTTTTTTTTTTTGATCAATAAAAACCCATGATCTTTCAAAGTACAATTCATTGATTCCACGCACAAAAGTCTTCCATAGAAGACCACAAGAACTATTCTTTCTGCAGGTCCTGGATTAACATTCAGGTGCCTCCATAAACACTCCATTTGGATGATGATAAGCTCACCAACTAATGGATTCCAGGATTTTGGACATTTGCCATCGTATGTATAGCTATACTCGAGATGACCGATCTAACTAACACCAATCATGCCTCAAACGGCAGTAAAAGCCCCTTCCCACCATCACCAGGCATTAACTGCAGACCCAAGTACCGATCTGGAAAAGAAGCCGGCTGAATGTTCAGCAACCTGTTGATCCATCTTTTCCTAGCCGTAGTGCCACCTCCGAAATAAAACTTGCTCTTAGCCAAGTTTACAGTTTGGCCCGTTGAATTCTGATAAGCGATCATCAAATCAAACAAACTGCGAAGACTTTCCTATTAGCTTTGCAAAAGATCATAATATCACCCGCAAAGAAAAGGTGCTTAAAAGACGCACCCATCCTAGGGACCATGTACGAGATCTTCCCAGTCTCAAATAGTTTAGAAATGTTTCGGTTTAAAATATCTTCAATAAGAACAAAAATAAGAGAAAGATATTTCAGAAGAAGAGGTATTTGATGCTATTAAAGATCTTGATGCTGTTAAACCTGGCATTTTTAGGGGCCACCTCAAAAGAATTAGGGGCGACACAAAAAGACGAAAAAGGTCATCCAGTTTTAGCCACCCCTTATCTCAATTTTTTTGAAATGGCAAATATGCCCCCATAATCGGTTGTTAAATTTACAATCGGGAGAAATTTGTTATATAGAGGAGATTCCATTTTCACATGATTGAGAACAACCAGAATCTTTAGTTTCATGATGTTTATTGCCTACCAATTGTACAATCGATAGTTTCATGATGTTTATTGCCTCCCGATTATGGTAGTAGTCCCAAATTCGAAATTTTAAAAAACTAATATGAATTTTATGTTTCTCTATTTTCACAATCGGTAGTTTCATGATGTTTATTGCCTACCGATTGTACAATCGGTAGTTTCATGATGTTTATTGCCTCCCGATTATGGTAGTAGCCCCAAATTCGAAATTTTCAAAAACCAATAGGAATTTTAAATTTCTCTATTTTCACAATCGGTAGTTTCATGATGTTTATTGCCTTCCGATTATGGTAGTATCCCAAAATTCAAATTTTTCAAAAACCAATGGAGTTTTGGATTTCTTTGTTTTCACAATCGGTAGTTTCATGATGTTTATTGCCTCCCGATTATGGTAGTAGCCCCAAATTCGAAATTTTCAAAAACCAATAGGATTTTTAGGTTTCTCTATTTTCACTATCGGTAGTTTTATGATTTTTTTTTTCCTACCGATTGTATAATCGGTAGTTTCATGATGTTTATTGCCTCCCGATTATGGTAGTAGCCCAAAATTCGAAATTTTCAAAAACCAATAGGAATTTTAGATTTCTCTATTTTCCCAATCGGTAGATTCTTGATGTTTATTGCCTACCGATTGTACAATCGGTAGTTTCATGATGTTTATTGCCTCCGATTATGGTAGTAGCCCCAAATTCGAAATTTTCAAAAACCAATAGGAATTTTAGATTTCTCTATTTTCACAATCGGTAGTTTCATGATGTTTATTGCCTCCCGATTATGGTAGTATCCCCAAATTCAAATTTTTCAAAAACTAATGGAATTTTGGATTTCTTTGTTTTCACAATCGATAGTTTCATGATGTTTATTGCCTCCCGATTATGGTAGTAGCCCCAAATTCGAAATTTTCAAAAACCAATAGGAATTTTAGGTTTCTCTATTTTCACAATCGGTAGTTTTATGATTTTTATTGTCCACCGATTATACAATCGGTAGTTTCATGATGTTTATTGCCTCCCGATTATGATAGTAGTCCAAAATTCGAAATTTTCAAAAACCAAATGGAATTTTAGATTTCTCTATTTTCCCAATCGGTAGTTTCTTGATGTTTATTGCCTACCGATTATACAATCGGTAGTTTCATGATGTTTATTGCCTCCCGATTATGGTAGTAGCCCCAAATTCGAAATTTTCAAAAACCAATAGGAATTTTAGATTTCTCTATTTTCACAATCGGTAGTTTCATGATGTTTATTGCCTCCAGATTATGGTAGTATCCCCAAATTCAAATTTTTCAAAAACCAATGGAATTTTGGATTTCTTTGTTTTTACAATCGGTAGTTTCATGATGTTTATTGCCTCCCGATTATGGTAGTAGCCCCAAATTCGAAATTTTCAAAAACCAATAGGAATTTTAGGTTTCTCTATTTTCACAATTGGTAGTTTTATGATTTTTATTGTCTACCGATTGTTCAATCGGTAGTTTCATGATGTTTATTGCCTCCCGATTATGATAGTAGCCCAAAATTCGAAAATTTCAAAAACCAAAAGGAATTTTAGATTTCTGATTTTCCCAATCGGTAGTTTCTTGATATTTATTGCCTACCGATTGTACAATCGGTACTTTCATGATGTTTATTGCCTCCCGATTATGGTAGTTGCCCCAAATTCGAAATTTTCAAAAACCAACAGGAATTTTAGGTTTCTCTGTTTCACAATCGGTAGAATCGGTAGTTTCATGGTGTTTATTGCCTACCGATTGTACAATCGGTAGTTTCATGATGTTTATTGCCTCCCGATTATAGTAGAAGCCCCAATTCAAATTTTTCAAAAACCAATGGAATTTTGGATTTCTTTGTTTTCACAACAGGTAGTTTCATGATGTTTATTTCCTACTGATTATGGTAGTATCCCTTAATTTAATAATTTCAAAACAAAGTTAAGAAGGGAAGAACATAGTCACAATCGGTAGTTAATTTTTTTTCCTTCTAAACTACCGATTATGAAGGGGCATATAAGTATTTTGAACCTATTTTGTCATTTTGTGTCGCCCCTAATTCTTTTGGGGTTGCCCCTAATGACGCCAGGCTGTTAAAGCCCCAGGCCCTGACGGATACCCTATCATCTTCTTTAAAAGAAGACATCATGAACATTATTGCTGAGTTTAACTCTCAAGGTAAAATCAATACTATATGTTAGACTACGGGCATCCAACTCAAAACCAATTGGCAATGAGTGGAGAGGCCCTACGAGATTATAAACCGCAGGATCTTAATTACCCATACACTGTGGGACTAATAATGTCAACACGCCCCCTCACGTGTAGCCTCATAGGGTCTAACACGTGGACAACAAATCGGGTGACGCGGAGTAAAGGCGCGGCCAAATACCTTGTCGCACATAGCCTGCTCTGATACCATGTTAGACTACGGGCATCCAACTCAAAACCAATTGGCAATGAGTGGAGAGGCCCTAAGAAATTATAAACCGCAGGATCTTAATTACCCATATACTGTGGGACTAATAATGTCAACACTATACATAATGCTACTTTCATTTCTTAAGTACCCAAAAAGGATCATGTTGAGAGTGTATTAGATTTGAGGCCAATCAGTCTTCTCTCTAGCATGTATAAAATTATCTCCAATGTCTTGGCTAGAAGACTTTGTATCTTGATGCCGAAGCTTATTTCAGAGACACAATGTGCTTATGTGGACAGTAGACAAATTACTGATAGCATTTTGATTGCTAATGAACTTGTGGATTCCAAGCTCAGAGACAAATCTTCAGGTATCATCTGTAAAATTGACCTTGAAAAAGCTTTCGATAAGGTCAATTGGTCATATCTTCAAAGAGTACTTAGGAAAATGGGTTTCAAAGAAAAATGGTGTAACTGGATGCATTTTTGCTACTCTACTGCCATTTTCTCAATCCTAATAAATGGCTCGCCGTTTGGTTCTTTTGGATGCACGAGAGGGATTCGTCAAGGTGACCGGTTGTCGCCTCTCCTTTTTAATATAACAATGGATGGGTTTGCTAGATATTTGGATAATCTCTCTTTAAATGGTCATTTGAGTGGTTTTGCTGTCAGGGAACATGGTGAGAAGATTTCTCATCTCCATTATGCGGACGACACTATCCTATTTCTCAAGAATGATTGGAAACTACACTTCAGTGCCAAGCTAGAACTACTTAGGTTTAGGTTAACTTAGAACTTTAGAAGAAGAAGAGAAGAACAGACTTAAAACTGAATTCTTATTATTGATAATAACTCGTACAATAGAACCGTAAAGACATACATCATATTTATATACAAACAATTCTTGAACCGTAGGCTAAAGTGTTTCCTAACATAGATTTCCTGACATACAAGTATTTCCAAAGAGAACAAACTCTTAAAAGAGAAACTATCGTGTATAACATTGGGTCATGTTATACACGTATCTGATGTTGTGCTAACACCTCTCAAGCGTAACGGGTTATCTGAACCCGTTAGCTTGGACCTTAAAAGAGAAAACGATCCTTTGATAGTGGTTTGGTAAATATATCCGTAATTTGATCCTTAGATGATATAAACCCGACATCAAGAAGTTTTGAAGTAACCGATCACGAAACGAAATGATAATCAATCTCAATTTGCTTTGTCCTTGCATGAAATATAGGATTGGCGTTTGAGATAAGTAGCACCAAGATTGTCACACCATAGAGCGAGGAGGGACCGAGTGGATACGAGAAGTTCTGAAAGAAGTGACCGAATCCACATAATTTCAAAAGATGGCAATTGCAAGTCCCCATATTAACTTCAAGCTAGAACGAGATACGTTTTGCTTGTGAGCACTCCAAGAAATAATATTTCCACCCAAGTAAACATAATAACCACTAGTAGAACGACGATCATCAAGAGAGCCACCAATCGAGAATCGATGATCGACCTTGAAGGATAAATCGTAGAGACGGAGATGGTCAAGAAGGATACCAAAAGTAGGTGTATTCTTAAGATAACTAGAGAATACGCTTTACTAAACTCCAATGAAAGACAGGTAGGCGCATATAAACTGACATACCTTATGACAAAAACATAAGCAAGATCATGACGAGTAAACGTCAAATATTGTAAAGCTCCAACAATACTACGATACTCAGTGGCATCAGATTTAGAGGCATATTGAGCTTCAAGAGAATCCGATTTCTTTGGAGGTTGTGAGACGATGAACGTGTAAAAACAAGTAAGAGATGAGAACAACCAACTTACCAGGATTTTATCCTGTTTTGTCCATGAAAGAAATGCCGGGGTAGGAGCTGCATCGGCAGTAGGAGATGCTGGGCAGGGTTTTGTACCAATAACATGACCATCAAGATCATAACCCTGGAGATACGGTAAAAACTGAGCTCGCCACAAAGAATAGTTAGTTTCATCCAATTTGACAGTGATTATATGATGAGGTTGAGAAAATTGAAGAGATGACATCACAGAGGGTTGTGTAGAAGACACGGTTGAATTTATAACAGCACTGATAGTTGAGGATTGGGTAGACATGGTTTTGGAGAATCGAAAACCTAGCTGATACCAAGCTAGAACTACTTAGGTTTAGGTTAACTTAGAACTTTAGAAGAAGAAGAGAAGAACAGACTTAAAACTGAATTCTTATTATTGATAATAACTCGTACAATAGAACCGTAAAGACATACATCATATTTATATACAAACAATTCTTGAACCGTAGGCTAAAGTGTTTCCTAACATAGATTTCCTGACATACAAGTATTTCCAAAGAGAACAAACTCTTAAAAGAGAAACTATCGTGTATAACATTGGGTCATGTTATACACGTATCTGATGTTGTGCTAACATGCCATGAAATGTTTCGAGCTAGCTTCTGGTCTAAGGGTAAACAATTCAAAAACCAGATTGGTTGGATTAGGAGAAACTCCTTTTCTTAACTCTTGGGCGCAAAAATTAGGTTGTATAACTGATAAATTACCTATGCTCTACTATGGATTACCACTCGGGGCTAAATCCAGTTCGAAGGCTATTTGGGACCCTGTCTCAGAAAGCACTACACAAAATCCTAGTTTTAGCAACGTTTAATTTTTAGTGGTGCGCAACGGATATTAACGTTGTTCATTGTGCAACGTCTATATCCGTTGCGCATCAGGATATCCGTTGTACATATTATTTATATTCCAGTTACTAATATTCCATTTATTTATATTTGTGGTGCAACGTATGTCAACTCTTACGACCGTTTCACAATCTATGGTTTTCTTTTTGTAATATTAGTAGTTTTTTATGCATTTATTAATTTTCTAATATATATTTTTTTAATTTTTTTAAAAGGATTAAAATTGGTTCCCCCAATCTTTCCCTCTCAATTTTTCACCCAACTCATTCTCCCTCCCAAACTTAAAATTAACAAAACCTCCCCCCATTTTTTCCCTCTAATTTCATCATCTAAGAACATTAAATACACATCTAAAAAAATTTCAGACAACTTTTACTTATTTTTCTTAATTGTTTTGGGAAATAAAAACCCCCATATTTTTCAGACAACTTTAATATCTATCCCACTCTCTCTCTTTCTATTTTTCATTTCAGGCGATAACTTCAGAGCGAGAGAAGAGAGAAACTTTTCTCTTTTCTTCATCATCATCAAATCTGCTTAGATTCTAGGTTTACCCTGAAATTCTAGTCTTCGTTTCAACAAATCAAAACCCATGTTCTAGAAATCATATAATCGATTCTAGAAAACCCATTAATTGAAATCTTCGTAAAGCCTAATTCTAGAAAATCAACTTTTTCCCCTGAAATCTAAAATTAAATCATTCAATAGGGTTATCAGCAGCAATTTGTGGAATATCATCAAGTATAATCGTTCAACTACTGCTACTGCCTCTTAATTTTAGTTATATCAAAATCTTTTCAAGTTTTTTTTTTGATTTTGGCCTAACTCTGTGAATGAGTTAGGGTTTTTTGATTTTATTGTTCTTTATTTTGTAATATATACTTTTGGAGAATTAGGTTGTTTTCTATTTAGTTGAAGTTGAAGTTTTTTTGTGTTTATCTGAAAGAGTTAGGGGTTTGTGACAACTACAGTTCTTTGTTGGTAGTTGGATTGATTTTACATTTTTTATAAGTCTCCAAAACTCGAGATCCAAAGTCTTGAACCAATCTTGTCACTAACAAAGCTTAACATGTTGAGAGTCTGGATTTAGCAATGAATAAGATTTTTTTATCTAAAGCAGGGGTGGTAATAAGTAGACAAGTCTGGCTATCAACGAAAATTGCAACCAAGTAGAACACCCATTTTAATTCTAAATCCCAACAATGACATAAACAACAAAATGAAGGGAGAAAAATTAAACTACATTGTATCTATAATCTTCAAACTAAGTTAATTCAGATTCAAGTGTTGTTTGAGTGTAGGCGGTAAAGGAGGCCAATGTTTAGGAATATGTGGGTTGGTAATGATGTATGACTCATCGTTGAATCTACTTTGACTGTTAGGACCTAAATAAGAGTGGAACACAGCGTGTCCGGTTTTGCTTCTTGGTAACTTGAGTAGTCCTTAACACTTTTTTACTTCTTCCTTTTTCTTTTTTTCTATATACGTATCATAGCTTGGGTGCGGCTAGCATGGTTGGCATGCTTTGGCGCGTTTGGTGTGACTAGCATAGCTAGGTCCAAGGCAGAGTGCGTTTGGCATGGCGGCTAGCTTGGGCTAGGTGTGGCTGGCATGATTTGCCATTGGCACGGAGGTGCGGCTAGCATGGTTGGCATGCTTTGGCGCGTTTGGTGTGACTATCATAGCTAGGGCCAATGCAGAGTGCATTTGGCATGGCGCGACTAGCTTGGGCTAGGTGTGGCTGGCATGATTTGCCATTGGCACGGAGGTGCGGCTAGCATGGTTGGCATGCTTTGGCGCGTTTGGTGTGATTAGCATAGCTAGGTCAAGGCAGAGTGCGTTTGGCACTATGGCTAGCTTGGGCTAGTGTGTGGTGGCATGATTTGCTATTGGCACGGAGGTGTGGCTAGCATGGTTGGCATGCTTTGGCGCATTTGGTGTGACTAGCATAGCTAGGGACAAGGCGAGTGCGTTTGGCATGGCGCGACTAGCTTGGGCTAGGTGTGGGTCGGGCATGATTTGCCATTGGCACGGAGGGAATTAGGGTTTTGTTCGTTGTAACCCTAATTTGAAAAAAAATACCCCATATTAATTACGACTACATGCATTGAATGTTCTAATAAATGTGTCACCAGGTGACATTAGGTTATTTGGGGTTTTACGATTTTACCCTTTGTTTAAAAACCACCATCAACATTAAGTCCCACAGCTAGCTTGGAACAAGAGCTTTGTTGCGAGGTAAGCATAAGATGGTGACAAACTATCAACAGTAAATCGTAAAGAGAATTGAGGAGGCTTGTCTGACCTTTTCATAAATAGGATTTGGAATCCTTGCCTATGGCAGTTTTGCAGAAATCGGGAGGCTGGCACAATTGGGAAGTCAACATCATTGAGAGACGTGAGGAGGCGGCATTGAGAAGTTGACGCGAGTTTGGGAACCGAGCGTGCTAGTGGGTGGGGAGCCCGGCGCAAGGTAGGGAAAGGCAGGCGTGCTAGGTGGCGCGACTCAGGCGGTCCTTGGGAAGTTAGCGCAATTGGTGGGATTTGGTGCAACTTGGGCGACATTGGGAAGTTGGGCGCAATTGGTGGGACTAAGGGTGCAACTTGGGCGACATTGGGAAGTTGGGCGCAATTGGTGGGACCCGGTGCAACTTGGGCGACATTGGGAAGTTGGACGCAATTGGTGGGACCATGTGTGGCTTGGCAGACGGGAGTTAGCGCAATCAGCGGGACCGATGCAACTTGGGCGACGTTGGGAAGTTGGGGCGCCCTTGTGGGCCCGTTCCTTATACGCACGATTTTTGGTAAAGGGAAATCCTTCCCTATTTCGAGAATCTTCACGCCCATATATATAAAATCCCTTTCTCTCATCTTGCACCTTATTCCTTTCATCCTTTCCTACTAGCGGCAGAGTCACAAAGAAAAACCGGCTTCCAGGTATGTCTTCTAGTACTTCTCTTGTTTCCCTTTTCATGTAGGTGCACACCCTAAGAGTAAGCGTTTTTATTTATAATCCTTGCAATGATATTGCACATATGATTTTTTTGGCGTGCTTCTTGTAGAAAAATATTGTATATATGCACCCAAGGGAAATCTTACCACGTATGATTCGAACTTCGTAGAAAATGCTCCAGTATATAGTTTTGAACTTTGAAGAAGGATCTGCAGACGCACTTGAGCCGTATAAAATCTGCGTATATAATTTTGAACCCCGAAGAAATACGCATGTGAAGTTTTGAACCCGTAGAGAATCATATATGATCTAGAAGAATAATACGTATATGTGCTTCATATGACTTGAACCCAAAGGAAATATTGCATATATGAATTTGGACTGAATAAAATATCTCACGCGTGCGAGTTTTGAACCCGTAGAAAAATGCTCCATATATAATTTTGAACCCGAAGAAGGATACCATAGACGCATTCGAGCTCGTAGAAAATACTGCGTATATAATTATGAACCCTGAAGAAAATATTGTGTGTGCAGTTTTGAACCCGTAGAGAATACACCCCTTCTTTTTTTTGTTTTCCAGGTTTTCCTTTTGTTGGGTGCGGTTGTGTGTCAGGGAGATAATTTCGTCTTTCTCCGTTTGTTTTGTGCAGATATCTTGTTACCAAATTGTTATGAAGAAATCCGACAAGATGTTACCTGAACAAAATTTCGCTTCATCGAAGTATGTTCATAGTTCCAAACCAAACACGGATGATGAATTCTTTGCCAAACCCCTCGCCCTGCTCGGAAGAATCACCTGTGTTTCGTGCCAATTTTGTTAACCGGTGGTGAAGATGAAAAGAAGACACGTTCGGTTCGCCCGAGAGAACACCATACGGTTTTGTCTTCATAAAGGGGTATATTCTTCTTCCAACATTGATTTAGGATGTGTCAAATCCCATTGCGTTCTTTTGATAGATGGGTTGAGTTCATGGTGAGTAAGGAGCACATAAATACCAACTTGACTCGAGCGCAGATTATTGATCTTTGTCGAGCTTCGGTAAATCTCCAGATTAGGAAGGATATCCGGGTTTGGTTGCTATCATCTCCGGATGGTGTTCGGACACCCATACGATCATATATAGATGGGGTGAAATAACTTTCTCATTGGAGAGTGTGGCTCTCTTGATGAATCTTCAAGTGAAGGGAATCTTAATATCCAATTGTTCGAAGGTGAGGAGAAGATGTGGGATGACCTTGCCACTAAGTTGGGAGATTTCGCTCGAAAAGACTCCACTACGAAGTCGAAGGATTAAATAGGAAATAGGATGAAAGGTGCCTTTACAACCGGTGGATATCTCAATGGTTTTAGGACGAGTGGAACCTAAACAGAAACGCAGTGATCTTCACGTTGCGGCATTTTGGCTCTCTCCGGTTGTCTAGAGACATTTTGATGACGGCAAAAGCAAGAAAGAAATAAGACCGAGTTGCTAGTGATTCTTGTGAAGTTGGCAAAAGGTGAAGTTCTTCCCATTGACAAGCTATTCCTTGGTTCCACGTATGTGCATCTCGGATCATCTAGTTGCGAACATGCGAGTTTCGAATGGTTTCATGAAAGTGGATTCATATGTGCACGTTGCTTTTCTGCAAGCCTGGTTATGGGAGCACTTTGAGAAGTACGCTCCAAAACCGTTGCCTTTGGTTCTCGTGAGTTGGGGCGGCTCCCAAACTCTTCGATGGGTGAACAGGCGTCCAAGAGTTGGCATGAGCTTGGTTAGTCTTCTCGATAAGTCGCATGAAATCATTTTTCTCCCATGGGAGCCGGTCCATAGATCGGTGACTCAAATTGACACCTTTGCTTCCGCTCCAGCTCATATCTTTATCTTCGACGGCGACTTGAGTGTTGGTGAAAACTTGTTTATTCAAAGTTGCATGTCCTAGGTTATATGGACGTCTTTCTTCATGGGATCTTTCCGAATAGCTGCTTACAATATTGACCGTGCTGCTCGTCACATGGGTTTCGATCAAGGGGTGCCCCTTTCTTACCAGTCTGTGGCTCCTAAGGACTCATTGCGTGCCGCCCTCAATGCCAGTGCCCTTGAGCCGGGTAACCGCCTTCCCTTCTTTCAAACGGGAAGAGTAACTTCGACGACTTTTGGCTATAATGAGTTTTAGTACGATGAGTTTATTATGATTCAAGATTTTTTAAATAACATGGTTGAGAATGTTCGTTGTAAACCTTCCCAGAATAGTTTTGAAGAAGTATCCAATGTTGAGAGATCTCAGCGAAAGTTGCACAGCAGCTCGGAAAGTCCCGTGCAAAGGAACAGAGAACGAAGAATTGTGTTTGGCGGGTTTCGGGCGGTTTCAAAAAGATCCTCCCGCATCTCTCGTGTCTTTCGGTTCTTCCAATAACCAGGTATGTGTCGCCTCCTTGTTGGTTTGTCTCAAAACACGTGAATTTCTGCTGAAAACATGCGTCTTGTTTCTTCCGGGCTTCGGTAGTATTAATGCTTTCGCTTCCCTTGCACGTTGCACGGAGATGGCAATTTCTTGAAGAATTAGGCGGACCGAGCCTTCTCATAACGGTGATGAGTCGAAAAAGAAGAAAGTTCGACAAGTGAGAGTGATTCTTCCGACAAGATCTTTGGTTATTTTTCGGAAGTGGTTCGGTGAGTTTCGCGCTTCTTTTTCTTTCTTCTTCCGTTTCTTCTTTTGAAAAATGTCTAACTCAAGTTCGCATGAGGAATCCGGTTTCGGAAGACGATTTTAGGGTGGAGCCACACAAAAACTTGCATTCGGTGACCACCGCCGATGACTTGGAGATGGGAGTTAGCCAATTGCTGGGCACAGATGTGGTTCAAACGGTGGATGATTCCCTGATGGTTTCTGCCGTAGACATGGAAAATGACCCTTTGCGAGTCGTGAGGCCAGTTGCAGGCGCCATTTTCGATCCCCCGTACTTGGTTCCTTATCCAGGTCATGTGCTGGTCGGCGATTTCAGAATGCTGGCTAAGTATGAGGCGTTGTACACCAGAATCTGGAAGAAGTACGGACATATGGCCACAACCAAGAAGATCACTAGTCGATTTGCGTTGTTTAAGCGTGTGGAAGAGGCTTTATCTTCCATCGAGGACATGCGTGAGGTGACTGGCCACACCGTTTCTGAAGACGTTATTGCCGACTGGGAGCACCATCGCAATGTGTGTGTATAAAAGGAGTTCAATGCTTCGTGGTTTGTCTAAGGCCTTGCTGATATCCATAAGTTGAAAGATGCAGTAGTCAAAAGCCTTTCTGCAGAGGAGATTGCACGACAGGAGGTAGATCTCGAAAGGCTTTCCAAGATGTTGACTATGAAGAGAGCGGCTCTTGAAGATGCAAATTTGACTTTCTCCAAGAAGAGCAGACATCTGTTGGATGATTTTCCTTGAATGTTTCTCTGTTAAACTTTCATCTAGGTTCTTCTTATTTTTATTTTTATTTTTGAAAAACATAATGGATGTCTGGTTCAAAGTTCGACCGGTTTTGATAAACAGCTGGTAGCTTTTGAGGATATTAGATTATTTTTGGGATGAATGGTTTTGATAACTCTGATTATGTTTTGTTAAAGGAATATTGCTTTTATGAAAGTATGTGCTAGCAATCGGCACAAGACGCAATAGTATGACGGTTTTACTAAGAACCTAAAAACAGATCATATATCTTGCCCAGTCTAAATTTACTCACTTCATAGTTTTTTTTTTTTTTTTGCGAACACGTCCCTCTCCATGTAAAAGGCATCTTTGCTGGTAGCATCGCCAGCAAGTCCCCAATCGCTGGTAGCATCTTCAGCGAGTCGCCAATTTTCTTGTGTAGTCTTTACAACTGGTAACCGGGTTGTCTGGTAGTTGAGTCGGATTGAGTCATCTTCCCCTACCATCTTGACATCGGGTCAAGAAGAACGAGATCGACAGTCGACATTGTAGCCGATAGATCAATCCTCCCATTTGTGGTCTCCAATTGTTTATGGGTAAAAATCGTTTCGCCTTAGATTTTGGTAAATTCGGTAGAGTGAGTGAGCTTGGTTTAAACCCTAAAAAGATATGCTGCACGTGAGCACTTTCTAGATTCGAGAGATCAATATGTACAAGTCCGGCCTAAACCAAGAAATGGTCGTTCCAGACTTGCTTCGGTCACAAAGTGGAGGAGAAGGGTTGATTTTGGGGAGGAAGCAAAGAAAGGTGTTGAGACCGGGATAATGCGGGAGAGTAGTGTCTCGACTTGTATCGAAAAGTAAAAGCTTTGGAAGCTTGCAAGAGATGAAAGCTTTTTGGAGAGCTTGCAAAGTTGCCTTTTCCGAGAGTGTTGCATTTTTCTCTGGACCGAGACTTGTTGCTGGTGGAAATAGGTAAGACCTATTTATACAAGTCGAGATTGAAACGTACCTGGCCTCATGAAGGAAGAGAGTAAAGGGTGAAATAATGGGAGGAGGTGGTAACCGCATGGTGTTTATGGGTAAAAAAGTTTTCACCATTATTTCCTCATTTATTTGACCGCTTTATTCCTATTCACGCTTTCTTAATGTGAGCGTAGTGTCCCTGCATCTTTGTGACCGCCAAACCAAGACCCTGGAAAGCATCCCCGTTTGTGTTGATGTCTCGAGTGTTGGTTGCACCTTGAGTGCAAGTGGCGCTGCTAGGGGCGCGCGTGGCATGTGCAAAATGCCTTTGTTGCGGGTTTCACCTCGAGCGCAAGTGGCAATGCCAGAGCTGCTAGTGGCGTGTGTGGCATGTGCCAATGGCATGTGTGGAATGCCTTGGTGGTAGGTTGCACGTTGAGTGTAAGTGGCGATGCCAGAGCTGCTAGTGGCATGTATGGCATGTGCCAATGGCATGTGCGGAACGCCTTGGTGGTAGGTTGCACGGTTTGCAAGTTAGGCTACCAGCGTGGGTTTTGGCATGTGCCAATAGCGTGTATGGCCAAGTTGGCCTAGGTTGCACGGCTTGCAAGTTAGGCTACCAGCGAAGCATGTTTGGCATGTGTCAATGGCACGCACGGCCATTAGGGTCACGGCTAGGTAATGAAAGCTACCAGCGAGCGTGTTGGCATGTGCCGATGGCATGCTCGGCCATTAGGGCCGCGACCTGGTAAGAAAAGCTACCAGCGATGCGTGTTGGCATGTGCCAATGGCATGCGTGGCCATTAGGGTTACTGTCTGGTAAGAAAAGCTACCAGCGATACGTGTTGGCATGTGCCAATGGCATGCGTGGCCATTAGGGTCATGGACTGGTAAGAAAAGCTACCAGCGATGCATGTTGGCATGTGCCGATGGCATGCTCGGCCATTAGAGCCGCGGCCTGGTAAGAAAAGCTACCAGCGATGCGTGTTGGCATGTGCCAATGGCATGCTCGGCCATTAGGACCACGGCCTGGTAAGAAAAGCTACCAGCGATGCGTGTTGGCATGCTCGGTCATTAGGGCCACCTCTTGGTAAGAAAATCTACCAGCGAGCGTGTTGGCATGCTCGGCCATTAGGGCCACGTCTTGGTAAGAAAAGCTACCAGCGAGCGTGTTGGCATGTGCCAATGGAATGCGTATCCAATTTGGCCTAGGTTGCACGGTTTGCAAGCCTAGGCGCGGGCGCTACTTTGGCATTGCGCGGCTAGAGCCAAGGTAAGGGTGTTTGGCTTGTCGTGGTGTGACCCATCGTAACTAGGGCCAAGACGGAGTGCGTTTGGCATGGCGCGGCTAGCTTGGGCTAGGTATGGCTGGGATGATTTTTCATTGGCGCGGAGGTGCGGCTGGCATGGTTGGTATGCTTTGGCGCGTTTGTGTGACTAGCATAGCTAGGGCCAAGGCGGATGCGTTTGGCATGGCGCGGCTAGCTTGGGCTAGGTGTGGCTGGCATGATTTTCCATTGGTACGGAGGTGCATCTAGCATGGTTGGCATGCTTTGGCGCGTTTGGTGTGACTAGCATAGCTAGGGCCAAGGCAGAGTGCGTTTGGCATGGCGCGGCTAGCTTGGGCTAGGTGTGGCTGGCATGATTTCCCATTGGCACGGAGGTGCGGCTAACATGGTTGGCATGCTTTGGCGCGTTTGGTGTGACTAGCATAGCTAGGGCCAAGGCAGAGTATGTTTGGCATGGCACGGCTAGCTTGGGCTTGGTGTGGCTGGCATGATTTTCCATTGGCACGGACGTGCGGTTAGCATGGTTGGCATGCTTTGGCGCGTTTGATGTGACTAGCATAGCTAGGGCCAAGGCAGAGTGCGTTTCGCATGGCGCGGCTAGCTTGGGATAGGTGTGGCTGGCATGATTTGCCATTGGCACGGAGGTGCGGCTAGCATGGTTGGCATGCTTTGGCGCGTTTGGTGTGACTAGCATAGCTAGGGCCAAGGCTGATGCGTTTGGCATGGCGCGGCTAGCTTGGGCTAGGTGTGGTTTGGTATGATTTGCCATTGGTACGGAGGTGCGGCTAGCATGGTTTGCATGCTTTGGCGCATTTGGTGTGACTAGTATAGCTAGGGCCAAGGCAGAGTGCGTTTGGCATGGCGCGGCTAGCTTGGGATAGGTGTGGCTGGCATGATTTGCCATTGGCACGGAGGGGAATTATGGTTTTGTTCGTTGTAACCCTAATTTGAAAAAATACCCCTATTAATTCCGACTACATGCATTGAATGTTCTAATAAATGTGTCACTGGTGACATTAGGTTATTTGGGGTTTTACGATTTTACCCTTTGTTTAAAAACCACCATCAACAGGAGGGTAGAAATAATTGTCTAAAAGAATCTTAATTGAGCCTTGAAGCCGGAAGTACAACATTTCTCTTAGTTTTTTCATCATCCGTTTTAGCCCAAAATTTCCAACATCCGGCCCCACTCATAATTTTCTTCATCCTCGAATCGAGAGAGATATGTGGGTTGGTTGTTGCTAATTCTCAATCTATAAGTGTTGCTGTAGCAAATGGGAGCAAAGTACACTCTCCTAGCCGTTGTTTTAACGTGGAGTTGTCTATCCAAGGTCATACTTTTAATTTAAACTTTTATGTTCTTCCTCTTTCTGGGTATGAAGTAGTTCTGGGAACAGAATGGCTTCAAAGGTTATGAGTCGTTAATTGGGATTTTAAGAGTTTAACTATGTCCTTTACTATGGATGCACAACCAATTACTTTAAAAGGAAAATAGACATTGGCTCTTGTATGTGATGAAAGCGACGCACTTAACAACATCACCGTGAAGGATCGATATCCCATTCCAGTAATCGATGAAGTATGGGATGAGTTAAATGGTTCTGTTGTATTCTCCAAGTTAGATCTAAGATCCGGCTATCACCAGATTAGAGTCGTTGACGTTGGCATCCCAAAAACAGCATATCATACACCTATTTCGGGTATCCGTCTCGGATTGATTCTTCCATTCAAGGTACTACTAATGTACATGATGGTTCTGTACTTTGTAAGCGGGATAAGATGTTTCAGCACCTTGTGAGAAGAACAACAACTAAGCTGTCATTAAGCTTCTTACACGGCAAGAAGGGAAGTCCGTTAACGTTACTTGGGAGTCCTATGATGATTTCATTGTCTAGTATTTTGAATTAGTGCCTTGAGGACAAGTCGCATTTAAAGGGACTGGAATGTTAGGTACCTAGAATAGTGATTGTACATGTGAATGTATTATCAGTGGCGAATCCAGACAAAAGTTCAATGGGGGCACAATCTATTCTCCAGAATATTAAAGGGTCACAATCAGATCAAACTAAGTGTAGGTTCGGTCAAATGAAAAACATAAATTGAGTAACTAAAGAAGAAAAAATGAAAAACTTGGATAGTTCAGAGTAAAAACCGTTATTTGGAAATGAAATCGATGTGGACGCAAACTGATTAAGATGACAACTATGCTATAAAAGGACTTATTTTTATTTGATCTCTAAAGAAACCGGTTGCGGTGGTGTTGCTCTTTTTTTTTTTTTTTTCTTTTCTTTTTCTTTTTCTTTTCCTTTCCTTTCAACTCGCCAAAGATTAATTTCCATTTATCTTCTTAAGCAAAAATTAGTGGCCACCAAACGTTATATAGCCTTAAGAAATATGACATGTTGCGTAAATTTGGGTATGAAATGTGAACAATTAAAATGAATAGATGAATTCCGTACTTGTTTTAGGAAAACTTTTACTAATCCTTAAAACTTTCTATGAACTTCCGTACTTGTGTAAAATTGGGTAATTGTTAAAGAAACTATTTTGTTCTCGGTAAAACAGGAACTATATTGACAACTAATCCTTAAATTTAGGCAGTTAATGGTTTACCAGTTTTTGGAAGAAAAAATTCGCAGTTCCTAAATTTACTGCCTAAATTTAGGAACTCTAAATAATCCTTTCATACTGTGTTTGTTACAATAAAATCATGGGGCACAATCTTAAAGGGGTGTATTCGATTAAGATTTACATGGATATTTAACAATTGTAAAAAATCCTAGGTATTCAATTAGGATATGTAAGGAATCACAAAATATCCATGGTATTCAAATATGATTTATTTAGATTCCACAAATATTTTAGGTATTCAATTCATTTAAGATTTCTTAGGATAAGGGTCAAGATATAGAGGCGGGATCCCCTCGCACTTTTATTATCATACTATCTCACATATTAAGCGTTATTTTTGTGAACAAAAACCAAACCGTAACGGATTTGAAGTTAATATTTTAGGGATACGTTCCTCTAACCAAGTTCTACATACGTACAAAAAATGAGCGTATTCCGAGACATATAACACCACCATCTACTACTTTGAAAATGAGCCGTTGAAAATCAACAAGTTTCTGGCCGTCGAAATTAAGACCGGTAGATTGTGAGGTTTCATATTTTGGAATGTGCTCATTTTTGGTAGGCATGTAGAACTTGGTAAAGGAACATATCCCCAAAATATTAGGTTCAAATCCGTTACGGTTTGGTTTTTATTCGCGAAATGACGCCCAACGTGTGAGATAGTGTGATAATAAAAGTGTGAAGGGATCCTCCCTCCAAGATATATATGGATTCTTATGGATATTTGTAGTCAAAATATATATTTTATTATCTCATATCAATCTCAACCCAAACCACAAGAGTTTCATGGATTCTTATGGACAAATTATTTATTTTTTGATTTAAATTTTTTTCACAGCATGCTTGTTTTTCCACCACCGCCACCCACCACCACCACTACCACTACCGACCACTACCACCACCACAAACCAACACCACCACTATTGACCACCATCATCGACCACCAACAGCCACCACCACCCACCAGCCCTTACAAAAACCACCACTGACCGCGAGCATCCACCAACCATCACCACCTCCAACAATAACCACCACTGACCAACAACAATCACCACTGCCACCACCACCACCCACCACCACCACCACTAACGACCACCAACATTACCACCACCAACACTACTGCCACCACATACACAAACCATCACCCACCACCAACACCAACATTCATTGATATTTTTTTTTTTAAAAGAGAATCATGATAATCTTTGCTTTTTCAATTAAATTACGCTTTGGTAGTTTGCTTTAATTTTTATTATTCTGAATTACTCTCAGTTCAATCCATTATAGTGCTTCCTTTTTGGAAAGGTTGAACCTTAAAAGCCATCACATTATCTTGTACTTCTTTAGACAGTGAGACATCTCCTATTTCTTTAGACAGTGAGACATCTCCTATTTGCAAACGCTCAACATTCACTACATCTTGGTATGCACCATCAATCGTTGTCAATGGATCTCCTGCCAATAATTGTTCACGAATCGACCCATACATGTTGTCTAAACCAATAAGAAAATAATGAAGATAATCTGCTTCTCGTAAAGTAGTGACTTGTGTTGCGATATCATAAGTACACAGACCACAACTACATCGTGGTTTCTTCATATATGTGATCAACTCATCCCATATTTTATTAGGCCTTCCAAAGTACACAGCTACAGGTTCATATTTTCGTTGCTTGTACTCGTTCAGAGAAGATTTGAGTTGGCAAATTCTGGTTCCACTAACAACACAAAATCTATTCTTCAAGTGTGTCCAGAGAACACTTGCATCATCATAATCACCTAGTGTTGATCGGATAGAAGAATCTAAGGTATTGGTTATCCATGAAACAATCATAGAATGTACAACAATCCATTCCTCCACCTCATCATCATCTCCAGACGTTTCTTTACGGTTCCATCAACAAAGCCAAACTTACGCTTTGCTTTCAAAGATCTTCCAATGGCATAATTAGTTCCCTTCAATATGATCGGGGTAATAATAATACCCGAACCATCACTTGATCCTAGATGATAAACTGGATCTTTCTTCGTCATCTTTGACATTGTTGGTTCATCATCATCTTTTCCCATCGCTTAAAAAGAAGTTTTAGGGTTTCTGTTTTTAAATAAGAGGTTTTAGGTTGAAACCAGGCTCTGAGGCCATGTTAAATTATCAATATGATCGTATCCTCTTTTCTCATTCATATCAAACTATTTATATGTTTACAATAGTCGGCATTGCCTTTATTCTCAAGGAATTTGTTTCCTAGAATAACTCTGTTTACATAGATATCAAACTCTTAACTATAGAAAGATATATTCTCTAATAAGGAGTTTGGGTAAAAGTAGACCTCTCGATTACCCATAGTAACACATAATTTGATTAAATTTGATGGATGAGAGCTCTCACTCCATAGGACCATAGCACTTTTGCTTTAAAAGGATCAAATTGATCAGTGAGAGATGTTCATTCCCACCAAGACTACCCTCCAAAAATTCTAACAAACTCATGATCCCGCTTTAATAGCCACCATCGGATAAGACTCACCGCGTGCTATAATCACCACAATCAGAAATCAGTTACATTAAATGATATAAAACTCAATCAATCCAATGAAAGACCACGTGGTTGAGATATTCTATCATTCTTTTTTTTTCTTCGTTTCCGAATAAAAAACCCTATTATAGAGACTGCGCCACCGAGACCTTTCTTTCACATCTTTCTCTTTCTAAAGAACTTGAAGCAGAGCGTTAATGGAAGGAACTAGTAAAGAAGGAGCTGGAGGCAAGATTCAAAAGAACGTGGTAAGAAACAGAAACACTACGCCTTATCAGAAAGAAAATCTAGTGACGCAACCACCCAACCTGAACCCTACTCCTTCTTCAAAAATCATGCTCGCAGAAATAAACAAGGCTTTTAAAGATGGAGAGGATACCTGGATTTACAAGGCTGTCGATTTTTTGGCGACAAGAATGGATAACTTCTTAGCATACATGCTCCCTGGTGATCCAGCAGGTATGATGTTTCCGTATCTTGAATTCTATTTTGTTTTTCTTGCTTATTCATGTTTCAATTGTTTAATTTCTTTGCTGTTAATTTCTAGGGATTTTATAAGGTTTTTAGGGCTTTTGAGGTTCTTATAATACTAGTAAGAAATTTGAGTTTTATTGCTTTAGAGTTTTGTTTAATTTTTAGTAGCTGATCTAGGTTTGGCTGATTTAGTTAGTGATTTGTTTTGTGAAGATCTTAAAAAGAGTGAAATCTGGAATGAGAGAAAAAAAAAAAAAAAAAAAAAAAAAAAAAAAACATCCTTTATGTTCCTGCTGGTGGAGGCAGGGGGTGGTGGTGGTGGTTGGGTGATGTGGAGGTGGCGCAGGTGGTTTTGTCTATTTTATGCTAGTTTTGTATTATGTACATAGTAATAATTACATTGGCTTACAAATGTCATTTGTTATTCCTGCATTCTGAATGTCGTCATTTTTGTTACAATCTTTTTAAAAGTAACTGCATATGTTCATGAGTTCTGATCACCATTACGCGCTGAATATTCTTTTCTGTAGGGGCTCAAACCCGACAGAGGCTTCAAGACCAAGGAGCTTCTCCATCTGTAAGTTTGGCTAGATTAGGAAGTTGTACATTTGTGTTCTATTTCTGATTAAATTGGTTTCCATTAACCAGAGCCTACTATAACGTTTTCGTATTTTCCAGACCATTACATGTCAATGCATGGATTTTTGGTACCTCTTGTGTCATGATAAAAACATTAGTCTAATCTGATATGGTACCAGTTTACTGGATAATTCTTGAAGCTTGGCTATAGCAATCATGTCATCATTTTCATGTATAACGGCACTTTTATCTATGTTGTTGACTCACCAAGGTGTCACTTGATTGGTTTTAAGTTTACCTTATTGAGGTGCAAGATTGCAATGTGTATGAAAACAAATGCTTAGCTAAGAATCCTCTTAGTGTTTGATTTTCTCTCATTATTTTTTTTGTCGCTCAATATCAATTATTTACAAGTGTTCGGAAATAAATTTACCTTGCGGTACTCTGCTCGTATTCTTCAATTTATCTCACTATCCTAGGGGGGCTCCGAATGTAGGCCTGGAACTTTCATCCTTCAGTAATCAATTTTTTGCATTTACTTTGTCCCGCAGGTTCCATCTTCGGAATCGCTTGAACGTGCCACTGGCAGTGAAGGTGATCGCCTGAATAATAGTCCTGGGGATAGTGGATTAGATGTTCTGGAGAAACTTATCAAGGAAAGTACCTTTACAAAGTAAGTAACTCTTGTATGGCAGTTTATAATGATATCTAATCAAGGGAAATTTCGTTTATGTATATTAATTATATTTTTCCCTAACCCTCAAAGTATGGCATTTTATTATCCTCTGATTTAATTGTATATTCATAGCTTTTCATGTTACAAGACAGTTCGTAGATCTAAGATGTTAATCCTTCGTGGATGTTACATAAGTTTCATCACTATCTCATAATTATACAAGATCATATAACATAAGTTTCATCACTAACCCTCAACTAATATAATTCTGATAATGTCTTCCCATGCAGAGCCGAAATCGACCGTTTGACTGAAGTGATCCGTTCAAAAATTGCTGAAAAATCCATTTTGGAGGAACTTATCAAGGAAAAAACTTTTACAAAGTAAGTAACTCTTGTATGGCAGTTTATAATGATATCTGATCAAGCCAAGTTTTATTTATGTATCCATGTAGTAGTTAACTTCCGTCCTATACATACTACATAGTACTTTATTTTTTTGGTAATATACAACTATAATCCCCAATCCTGAATGTTTGGAGTATTTGATTATCCTCTGATTTAAATGTAGACAATTTAAAGATCTGTGCTGCTGATCCTTTGTGAAAGTAACAGAAGTTCCATCACTATCTCATAATTAATGGTTACATGATTCTGATAATGTCTTCTTGTGCAGAGCTGAAGTCGACCATTTGACTGAACTGATGCTTTCCAGAATTGTTGGTGAATCTACAGAAAATTGAAAGAACGCATCCAGGCTCCTTAATGGACTTTCAGATCAACTGTAAAAAATCCAAGTTCACGCTCCTTATTCTGTTCACATTTAGAAAAAACATAAACTTTTTTTAAAAGGGTCATCCGTTTATGTATTTTTTGGAATTACTCTGCAATCATTCATGGAATTACTAAATTAATTATATTGCAATCAACATAGTTGACTATAATAAACTAATTGCAAGCACCATCTCCAATACGCGTTAATGGATAGTTGACTCTACGGGGAGGAATGTAATCATGTATGGATCCAGACTTGTGAAAACCAAAACATCGCTAATCAAACTGTTAAACACACACAAATGTCGAAGAGATGTTGTTTATACCGTGGTATCGGAGTCATAGTCGGCATAGGTGTATTATCTCAATTTGTTTGGCTTATTGCATCTCAAACTCATTCCCCAAAATGGTCTTTAGAAAAGTTTTACGTTCCCGAGCTCGATAAATCCTTGTTGAGTAGTAAAACCGGCGCCACCGGCAACACAACCATATCCTTTGATCTCAGATTCAAGAATGAAAACCATGATGCAAGCAGTGTAAACTATGATACTATTAACGTTGGTCTTTATTACATACAAAAAGGTAACGGCAGCCGGAATCTACAGATGCTACTACCCATCGGAAATGTATCTATTCCTGGATTTTATCATTTTAAGGTAGCTCATCGTCTTGAGACGGTTCAAACGTTTGGGGTTCCTTGGGAAGAAGCTAGGATGGAACTTTCTAATGGGAGTACTAGGAATATGTTCCAAGTTGATATGGTTTTAAGTTATCGTTTTGTGGTCACGGACTACAGCAGAGGCACGGTTCATTTGGTTGTGAATGTTAGCGTCAACGATCAAGGAATCAGGAATGAAGACAGTACCGGGAAGTTTGAGGTTCACTTGATCACCACACAAACCATGTAGTAGTATTTTTTTTTTATATATATTTAGTTTGATGAAATGTACACTGCACCCAGCAGTTTCATGTTTGACTATTCGATCAATCATTAATGAAAATCACTTGTAATTAACTATACGGAAAATTATACTCCCTCCGTTCCATTTTACTTGCTTTTTTAGGGTTTCATTTGTGTTCCAAATTAGATGATAGTTTTAGTTTTTTTTCCCAATTTTCACTAATTTACCCCTGCTTTGGAATCACACCAGAGAATTAATTCTCATGGTAATCAAGACAACAACAATTACTCTATAATTTTTAAAAATAACCCATGGAGGATATATACTCAATCTTGTACATCCCAAGTACATAACTATGGGATTGATAACTTCCCTATATTTTAGAAACACAAAACTAGGTTATTTAACTCTTTAAATAGAAATTAATATGGGTATTATTGGAAAGATTTTATTCTCTATGATATTTCTTAATATCCGTGAAAAACTCTACAACGTCAAGTAAATCGGAACGGAGGGAGTATTACAATCTGCCGTACTTATGCACATAGTTGATTCTAATAAACTACTCCCTCCGTACCTATTATATAGGCGTAATTTTCATTTTTTCTTGTACCACGATATATAGGAAGAGTCCAAATTTCAAAACCATTTTTTATTTCTACTACCATTATTTATTTGCTTGGGAATCATCAAAATTGAGTGTATGTCTCTAACATTGGGAATATAATTAAGGGTAAAACAGGAAAAAGCATAGAAATTTATAAAATCAAGAAGATTTCTTAATCTAAGAGATTTTAACTGTTCCGCCTATATATGTGGTACGGAGGGAGTATTTGCAAGCACAACATCTAATACGCGTTTTGAGCAACAACCAAAAACCTTCATTTGACATATATCTTTATATAGGCGATATGTATGAACTAGAGATGAATACAACATTGATCAAAAGGAAACTGTTTGTACCATAAAAATGCCACAATATTGGACCCGATTGCCACTGTGACCACCATTTGGTCCCTATTCAAGTCTATCATTCAGCCAACCAACTCAATATGCATACTATGAAATCTCATGGCGAGTCAATGGTCAAAGTCAATGATCGGTCAATGGTCAAAGTCAAATGTCAAAGTCATCCTTCAATTAACAGTCAAGGTCAACCATCAGTCAACTATCGGAGCCATGTTGTAGCAGTGGTGCCAACCTTTTTCCATCCATTTTTCCAGCGGTGCTGCCAACCAGCATCCATCCAAGTTGTCTGTCGCGTTGCCAACTAGTTTCCGGCCAAGTACTCGGGCCACTGCGATCGGCACCTCCATCGATGTTGCCGGTTGTGATGTTGGCCGGCCTCAATCCGGTCTCCAGCCATGTCTCAAGTTAAGGAAGTCTGCCAGCCAAAGATCGATAGTCTCAGTCAACAGCGAAAGTCAACCCTGCTAGTCAAAAGTCAAGGTCGTTTGTCAAACCTGGAAGCCCGTTACCACAGATACAGTGCAAAAACCCTGGAAAAAGATTCTGGAAGTTTGTGGATGACTTGCTAACCAAGTTGCTAGAGGGAAGTTCAGGAATGTTCCATACGACTTGATGGCTAAGTTAGTTCCATTTGAAGTTAAACTCGAAAGTAGAGTTGAACTCATATATTCAACTGTATAAATAGTGGGGAATCTCAACCTTAAAAGCGACACGCCCTTATAGAGAAAAAAATACACCAGCAAACCTTAAAACGGATCAGAAATCAATTGTATCAATCACATCAATAAAATATATTTCCCTACGTGGATTTGTCCATAGATGTAGGAAAAACTTGCCGAACCACGTTAAATTCGTGTCTCTCATGTTTATACTTGTTTTGTGTAAAACCGTAGTATTCATCATCATCAAACCGATTGTGTTTTGTGCCTAGAAATATTTCTGGGTACAGACAGAAACACATAAATGTCGAAGGCGCAGTTATGGTGCAAAATGGGTTTTATTGCAGTCACTCTTTTCTTCTTCCATACACCAAGAAAACTTTCTTCGCTGGAATGTTCTATAGGGACATTTATGTTCCTGCTATCGATAAAGCAGCCTTCTCTAATACTAATGAAACCGCCAATACATATCAATTGATCTTAGACTCGAGAATGAAAATGGTGGTTGCATTGTTTACCATGATGCCAACACGAAAATGGTGATTTAAACCGTCTGGCGGTTCCAGGAACGTTGATGGATCTTGCGAAGCGTATCGCCATCTTAAGTTGGTGTTCCTTGGGAGGAAGTTAGGTTGGCAGTTTCTAAAGGAAGGGAATATGTTTCTTGTTGCTTTAACGTTCGTGATTCGATTATAACCTTCCATCATAATTTAAATTTGGGTGCAAAATTTTAGCGTCGACGATCAAGGGTGCTGTTTTAAGTTTTGAGGCTCATCCTCGTCTACTTCTGACCTGAGAGAGATTTCAAGGTAATTTTTTTTTATTGATAAAGGAAGGGAATACTTTCACTTTTTCAATTTGGCATATTTTTAGGCTAAAATGAAAAAGTAAAAGTATCTCTTTTTCAAAAACAAAGGAGCATATGTTATCCAGAGAGTAATTTTAATTTTTACACATGTAATTTTGATGATTCTAAAATAGAAGTTATAAAAATGTGTTGGTTGTTGAACATTTCATGCAGTTTCGGAATAGTTTACAGACGAAATATTATAGAGTCGGTAATAAATGATAACAATAATCATGAACCAAATAACATCGCCATTAATGGCACATCATATTTTTCATCCAGATACATATGAGTAAAATATTTTAAGCGATCATCATCATAAAAAAGTAACTACTGCAAGTCTGCAACATGAGTAAAATATTCAAGAAATAATATATATATATATATATATAATTTACACGAGCAATGTTGATCGGGTGAATATTCCCTGTCAAATAAATTTAACATCGGAAAGAAAAATGGAGTTTCTCTCTCCTAGGAAAAACCATTCTCTCCGTTCCATAGTTTCATCCCTAATTAGCTTCTAGTTCCTAGTTTTAGATCCCCTAGTTCATCTAGTTTTTCCCTACCTTTCTAATCATGTCCTCTGAGTCTAGATTCGTTCAAATAGATCGTAAGTTTTTTAGGATTTCCTGCAAGAAAAACTCACCTTCATCCCCTATCACTCTTTCTGAATTTTATCACTCTGGATACATTCATGGTCCATTCTCCCTGTCCATTGCAATTCACTTACAGAGTATTCTATTTGAGATCGCAAAAAATGGTGATGCTGGTAGGCGTGTGTGGAAGTTTGATGATAACCAACACTGGTTTATGGCAATCAAACAATCAAACAACCATGGTTTCTTCCTCCATATTACACTCTCCAGACCTAATCCTAAGATAGATCCAATCTCCTTCTTCGTTCCTGCAGGAGAGTGTTTCGAAGGTTGGTTTGCAATGGCTACAGCTTTAGAAGAGATCATTGCCTCTTCTAAATCCATAGGAAAAACTTATATCTCACCTGTTTCTAAGCCTCACCTTCAACGGCAAAATAAACCAGCCTATGCTCAAATCCTGCACTCCAAACCTGTAACTTAATCCAAGAAAACCCAATCAATCCACAAAAATACTTTATTCCCAACCGATTCAGTTTAATCTTGTACTCAATCACCTTTTATTTGTGATGATTTGTGTAGATATCTCATTAGACAAGATGGAGATGCTACAATCCACATCAAACATCTAAACACCACTAATCCACTTGGAGTTGGTGTGATGCTTTTGTAGTGTCTTCTTCCATTCAAATTTCCAATTGGTCAGATGTAGTTACAGCACTTAGTCAGGAGCTACAAATCTTTTCCATATGTGCCATTTACCCTATGAACTCTCATCGGGCCATCTTTCGTGTGGATAAAGATCTCTCTTCAACAGATATGGAGTTTAATTTCTCTTATAAGGAGGTGATTTATTCAGTTTTTCGATGGGATCATCAGTTTTGGAAGACATTACCTATTTCAGCTACGGATTTCAATTTAGAGATTTTTGGAGTCCCATATCAATTCTGGTCATCAGAAGTCATGCATCAGATTGGTAAATTATGTGGTGATGTTCTTTTGATCGATCCTGCATCTTTAAAACTGGAGGATCTAAGAGCTATGCGCATCAAAGTTCGTAATATCAAGGGTATCAACGACATTCCAAGAGTGATTAATCTGATCACAGATTCAGGATCGTTTTTTAGCTCATATCACAATTGCCAAGATAGCATCTCCACAGATTAAAGAAGGCCATTGATAGACACATTTTTGTGTCAGATATAATCTCAATTGTATATATTGTTAGTGCTCGATTTTGTATATATTATGGCTTTTTATGTTTTTGTAGGTGTTTTTGGAGAAATAAGCTTTTACGGGAAAATTGGCTCGGAAAGTGGTATTTGCGCTCGTGGGAGAAAATTACTATTCGGACCCCTCATTTGGATAAGGGGCACCTCAATTACTAAGGGGCTTCCACATGTTATTTACACCCCAGGACACCCCAAGTGCTAAAGGGAGTCCCAACGCTGGATAAGGGGAACCCATCCTCTTCATTTAAATCCCGATTTTGGCGGGAACTTTGCTCGAGAAACTGTGAGAGTTGGTTACGATTTATATGGGAGATTCTTAAGTTTTTAATGCAATATTAAACTCTTACCTTCATAATGAGAGATAATTAAGTGTTCGGGGAACCAAAACAAGGGCCGAGTAACCTTGTATTTGGTAGTTTTAAGCAAAACGAGGGAATGGAAAAGCTCGGAGTTTTGTATGGAAGTTTCGTGAGAAAAAGGACAAGATATTCTCCTCGAGATTTGTACTTACCAAGTTTAGAAGAAGTTGAATACATCGGAGAGCGTGAAGGAGTTAGGGAGAGTTTTGGAGGCTAGAAAACGCGTGCACGAGAGAAGAAAAGGGATAAAAAATCCGAGACTTTTGGTGGAGGAAAGTGGAAGATTTTATCGGGATTCTTGGTTGTTGTGTATATATAAGAGGATAGAAAATCTAAACAGGGTCTGTCGAGTATTTTGGGGGTCGATACGGGGGATTAGGAAACCTGCGAGTCGATTGCGAGGCTGCAGCTTGTGAAAGTGGAGGATAAGAAGAAGACGAAGAACAGACCTTCAAAGTCTGTCGCAGAAGCAGTCTTAAATACAACGACAGCATTCATAAACTATCGTTGTTCATAAGTCTTATAAATCGTAACATTAACCTCTGTAACACTCGTGCAGCGTTGCGAAACTCTGTTTTCATATATTTCTCAATAAAAACACCTTTTTGAGCCATGTTTCTATCTTTTGGGTGCGTTTTGAGCATGAGGAGCTAAACCCCAACACTGGGATAACGGAGGAAGCCATATTTCATGCGTGTGGTAATTATATTTAATTCTTTCATGACTTTTTGCACGGATTGTTAATTGTTTTATGGTTTTTATTGAATGGTTGTGATTTCAATTGATGGGTTATACTTAGGTTAAGTCTTTTGATATCCCATGCTTTAGATATACAATCGTTTCTTTTCAAAATCTACCTTGGCAAAACATAGAGTCAATATTTTATAATCATTTGAGCTATAATTGTCTAGAATAAATATATGAATCGCATGAATGAATTTTATGGTGGAATCCTGAGTCCTAGTACCTCTCGATATTTGTGACAAACTTTTGTGCATATATTTTCTATTTTTAAGTCTTAAACCGAGTCTTTACAAGTCTGAGTGAACGACAACCTTTATTACCACTTTACTACAACTATCAAAATCACATCAATTTTTGGCGCCGCCGACGTGGACTTGTATTTAGATTTGTTTTAGGTATTTATTTTTCTTTTTTATTATTTTTGTTCTCTTTTACGCCTTTGGTATTTTTCGATTCTTTTCAGATTTGGAGCGAAGCTACAAGGAAACAAAAGTGCTATAAAACGAAAGCATCTCCAAAGAAGGAAAGAAAAGAGGAATCTGAAAGGAGTGAAGAAGAAGATTTTGTATATAGTTATTTTGTTTTATATTTAGAAACTGTAAATAGGGTTGTATTTTTGTAATTTTTCTTTTTATTTTTGGACACTTTTTGGACTTTATTTTTGGACTTGGACATTATTTTTAAAACCCTAAGGAAGGGTTAAAATTTAAATATAAACTGTTTGCAGGGAAGGACGACAGTTACGATACTGTCTCGGCCCCTCGGGTTCGTACACTGACATAGGAGTCGGCCCGAGTCGACTTCGGCGGTTCATCGCCGTGCAGTACGGGAGGTAAGACTCTATCCACCCACGAATCCCTGTCAGTGGGTTATATTTTGTGTGACAACTCACACCCCTGCGAATAGAATGTCGAACTGGTATTACAATAGCCAATACAACGAATATCCGACTGAGTTTCAAAATGGACGTTACTACTTTGACCATAATGTGAATAGTGATTGGGAACATCAGCCTTTTCAAGGTTATGGCTCACACCATGATGAGCCCAATTACTATCCGCACGGGTCATTTGAGCAAAACAATCCCTCTATTTCTCTAGAAGAGGCTCTCAAGAGTTATACCTTATTTGTGAAAGAAACCTGTAACATTCTTCCAGATGAGCAGTCAACAAAGATGTCTTTAGAAGAAACTCTTAAGCAATATACTGAGAGTACAAATAGGATTGTAGAAAAATTGGCTCGAAATAATCTTAATTTCCAACATAGTGTTCCCAATAGTACCCTTGAACATGAGGATAGTTATTTGCATAATCAAGATGACGAGGATAAATTTGGTAACACTACTTTAGATGAGGTTCAACCATTTTCATGTTATTATAATGATTATGATGAGGATAGTGTTGATGAAGAATTTGAAATAAGTAGCCATAGTGATCAGGAATTTGTTACTCCAAATGAACTTAATAATGTTATTATTTTTAGTTCGAATCCAAATAATTTTAATAATTATTCACCTATTCAAAAGGATGAGGATTTGACTAGAGATACCACCGTTTTAGACGATGTAGTTTTTCCTTATGATTACGAAGCCGATTATGGTTTAGAGGAACGGGTATATTTTGAGTCTAGCGATGTAGAAACAATAGACTTAGAAAAAGAAAATGAACTCGTAGAGATGAGTGAGGATGAACCCGACTTAGAAGAATCAATTGACCATTTTCAGAATCGATGACACTGGAAATTAGGGAAGTTGTGACTAGTCCTTCTAGAGACACTGAAAACTCTAAGTTTGGGGGTGATTATCATTCTCCATGTGCTTTAACTCTTAGAAAGGTCCCTGACTTGGGACTTGACATATGTGCCTCGACCATTTTAAAAGATTATCTTCATACACGTTTTCCTGAACCTAGTAATGTCCATAGGGAAGTTCAGTTGATAGAAACCCATCCTCTGGTTGATGTGGTTAGCCCAGGCTATGATACCCAAATTGATTTTGTTTTCCCACCAAATATTTTTCAACCAGTGGGAACATATGAGTTTCAGATGTGTCAATTATTTAGTTTTGAGACTAAACCTAAGTACTTTAGGAAATTAGTATCGACACATTTTCTTATGATTGACCGCCAGTTTCATCGTGGTCAATTGTGTGAGTCAAAACTGATTGACTTTGAGGATCCTCAATTATTCAGGTTATTATTATGTGCTTCTAAGTTCTTATTTGAGGTTTTACAGACTTTACAACCTGAACCGGATCTTATCTTTGAGGAATTCCAACACATGAAAATATTTTATTTGGACCCAGTTATAGAGCCTGAACCTAAACCACAGCTAGATGTAGTTGTCTTAAACAGGAAACTAGATAAGGGTGTGCTTTATTTGATAATTTTCTTGGCATGTTGCAGATTCCTTTTACTTGTGATAGATCTATTTGGTTTTGATGACCCACAGATATTTCGGCTATTACTTTATGATTCTATGAGGTGACTAATCCTTCCTTAGTCTGCCTGAAGACTTTAAACTTAGCACTTCTTGGGAGGTAACCCAATATTCATGCGACACGGTAATATCTTTCCTTATCTCTTTTACTTCAAATGGTAACAGTTTCTCCTTGTTCATGCTTTTAATTTTATCTTTAGAACATTGAGGACAATGTTAGATTTAAGTTCGGGGTATGGGATAAACTTTTTAGTTGCATTAATAAACTCAGAGCCTAGAAATTTATGTTTATTAAGGATGGCACTAACCAATCTAAGTGGATGGAAGCATTTTGGTTGTAGGAGTTGAGGAACCAATCGATTAGATGGCAACATCTAAAGAGTCTATTCATAAAAAGCACGAGCTCGGGTGTTAGAAATAACATGATAGTTTCACCATATCTCGTTGAGTCCTTTTCACTTCTGTTTTTATTTTGTTTTGTTTTGAAACTATGTTTCTCTAAGTGATTAGGTGGGGCCCACGATTCAAGTTGTTACCAATGCTAGGGTGAATTAGAGTGATTGAGATACCATGAAAAAAAAAAAAAAAAAAAAATTGAGACCAGACCATCCGACCAATAGGAATAAATTCAATAAAGTCGACCACTGGAACCCTTGTATATGCCGGTTGTGTTGACCTAGAGTTAGGATTATTGGCCACTTTGGTTCCCTTGTATATGCCGGTGTGTTGATATTAGTCGGACTAGTATCTCGGTCCATTAGGATAGGTTCATTTTGGCGGAGGCCTTCGGACGAGAGATGGGAAACATCGATCACTTAATAAACATCAAAACCATCTATATTTTCTCTATATCCATCTTCTTGATCTATCCATGTGATTAGTTTTGACTCGGGTATTGATGTTCATAGTGCGACTATCTCGAGTAGAGCTTTGTGACTTATATATGAATTTTAGTATGCTTGAGTGAAAACTCGTGTACAAAGAATTGGAATTTCGCATCGGGGTACTTCCTCTTGTAGTCAATAAGTATGCCAACCAAGGAGATTTTTGTGCCTTCCGAGGTTCTGCGTAGATAGTTAGGGTCCTGGAGTAAAGGTTTTGTGGGTACACCTCACGGTAAACCCTCCGAGACTATAACTCGGCCACTAGGGCCACCTAGGGGTTTAAAGGCTTGTTGCATACGCTAAATGCAATCGACGATGCTGCGACGGTGAGTTAGGATTTTATTTGATTTTCTCGAGGACGAGCAAATAATAAGTTTGGGGGTATTTGATAGACACGGTTTTGGTCGATATAATCTCAATTGTATATATTGTTAGTGCTCGATTTTGTATTTATTATGGCTTTTTATGTTTTTGTAGGTGTTTTTGGAGAAATAAGCTTTTACGGGAAAATTGGCTCGGAAAGTGGTATTTGCGCTCGTGGGAGAAAATTACTATTCGGACCCCTCATTTGGATAAGGGGCACCTCAATTACTAAGGGGCTTCCACATGTTATTTACACCCCAGGACACCCCAAGTGCTAAAGGGAGTCCAACGCTGGATAAGGGGAACCCATCCTCTTCATTTAAATCCGATTTTGGCGGGAACTTTGCTCGAGAAACCGTGAGAGTTGGTTACGATTTATATGGGAGATTCTTAAGTTTTTAATGCAATATTAAACTCTTACCTTCATAACGAGAGATAATTAAGTGTTCGGGAACCAAAACAAGGGCCGAGTAACCTTGTATTTGGTAGTTTTCGCAAAACAGGGAATGGAAAAGCTCGGAGTTTTGTATGGAAGTTTCGTGAGAAAAAGGATAAGATATTCTCCTCAGATTTGTACTTACCAAGTTTAGAAGAAGTTGAATACATCAGAGCCGCGTGAAGGAGTTAGGGAGAGTTTTGGAGGCTAGAAAACGCGTGCAACAGAGAAGAAAAAGGGATAAAAAGTCCGAGACTTTTGGTGGAGGAAAGTGGAAGATTTTATCGGGATTCTTGGTTGTTGTGTATATATAAGAGGATAGAAAATCTAAACAGGGTCTGTCGAGTATTTTGGGGGTCGATACGGGGGATTAGGAAGCCTGCAGAGTCGAATTGCAGAGCTGCAGCAGCAGCAGGTGGAGGAGAAGAAGAAGACGAAGAACAGACTTTCAAAGTCTGTCGCAGAAGCAGTCTTAAATACAACGACAGCATTCATAAACTATCGTTGTTCATAAGTCTTATAAATCGTAACATTAACCTCTGTAACACTCGTACAGCGTTGCGAAACTCTGTTTTCATATATTTCTCAATAAAAACACCTTTTTGAGCCATGTTTCTATCTTTTGGGTGCGTTTTGAGCATGAGGAGCTAAACCCCAACACTGGGATAACGGAGGAAGCCATATTTCATGCGTGTGGTAATTATATTTAATTCTTTCATGACTTTTTGCACGGATTGTTAATTGTTTTATGGTTTTTATTGAATGGTTGTGATTTCAATTGATGGGTTATACTTAGGTTAAGTCTTTTGATATCCCATGCTTTAGATATACAATCGTTGCTTTTCAAAAATCTACCTTGGCAAAACATAGAGTCAATATTTTATAATCATTTGAGCTATAATTGTCTAGAATAAATATATGAATCGCATGCATGAATTTTATGGTGGAATCCTTAGTCCTAGTACCTCTCGATATTTGTGACAACCTTTTGTGTATATATTTTCTATTTTTAAGTCTTAAACCGAGTCTTTACAAGTCTGAGTGAACGACAACCTTTATTACCACTTTACTACAACTATTAAAATCACATCAGCCATTAATCAGGAGCCAAAAAATATGCCAAGGATGCCGGAGATTCAAAATCAGAATGCATTCTCGGTCCTTAATTCTAGCAGTCTAATTGACTCGCAACAGAAAGTAAATATGCAACCAGATTCTACGGCCACTTTTGTGCCTTCTCCAACAAGGAATATTTCTAAACCTAACACCCGCAAAGCAGCTCATCATGGATCCGGTTCAAAAAAGAAGAGAAGACGAAAGCCCAGAAAAAAGAAGTCTAAGACAACAATTCTATCCAACCAAATATGGAAAAAGATCGAGAAACTTGCAATAGATCCCGATGAGTCTTCTGATATGGATATTGATCCTATTCCAGCTTTCAGATGTTGTTTTGATGAATCGGCTGATACAACTTCTTCATATGCACCCTTCCAGTTTAATCCGCCATGTGTAATCCCATCATCTCCTACAGATTCAGATTGTAACAAATTCATCAATCTTTTTTCTATCAGAGACCCTATACCCAGAACCATCTTTGACAGAATTTCCATTCCTCTAAACCTAATCAACTCTACATCCACCTATTTACCACCAAAAAAAAGTGCAATACCCACCCATATTATAACATCTCCTTTGCCAAATTTACCTCCCCTTCTACCAAACCCACCCATTAAGATGTCTACTTCAAAAGCAAATACAATGATTGCGTCTTCAATTCCTCGGTCCTAATTTAAATTACAACACAAAACTCATCATTCCCGGTTGGGTTGTAGAAGAAGTTCATAGACTTTTTAATCTTGGTGTCCGTATGGGAATCTCTTTTGAGGCAATGCCAAATCATTCAAAAAGATTCTTAACACTCAAGATAGCTTCTGAAGGTCCAGTCAATAAACTCATGGGATACAACCATACAATCACGCCTGTGGTAGAAGAAGATTTTGCAGTGCAGACATTCATTACCTTAGAAGGAGTTCAAAACCTATCCACTCATGAGCCAAAAACCAAATCACAACCACTTGGTGGTCTAATAGACACTTTTATTGCTCATCTGGATATGGAGGACAACTCTGACCCATCTACTTCTTCAACTCCAATATATCCCACTGGGTTTGAACCTATTTTGATAGATATATCCGATAATGCTTGTTCTCAGTCAAGTAATGATGATGAGCAAAGTATAGTGCCAAAAAGGCCGGGTGTTGAATGTAGAAGACTGGATATGGATCCTAAAGCAATTGCTCAATCAAATGTCAAGACCAGAAGATCAGTTAAAAAAAGGGGAAACTACAGTGTATAAATGAGTCTCCAAATTCTTTCATGGAATGTTAGAGGTCTGTGTTCTCCAAATAGAAGAACCGTTGTCAAGAAAATGATACAGCTAATCAAAGCCCCTATTATTATCCTTCAAGAGACCAAGATGATGTATTGTTCTTCTTACGATATCTCTCAAATTTGTGGAAACACAAATTATGGTTGGACTTATCAAAAATCTTTGGGCAATTCTGGAGGTATGCTTATCCTTTGGAATAAGGATTTTGTAGAAGTGAAAGATTCTTTGGTTGGGGATTATACTCTGTCAGTTCATTGCATAAACAAGTATGATGGTTTTCAGTGGATTTTAACCAATGTGTATGGTCCAAATAATCCTCATGAAAGAGATGATTTCTGGGATGAAATGGATAACATCTGTAGATTTTGGGATCTTCCTTGGTGTTTGGGTGGGGATTTCAATGTGATTACCAAATGTGATGAGAAAAAGGGGTTCTTTGTAGAATCACAAAAAGTATGGAGAATTTTTGTGAGTTCATCTCTCAGCATGATCTAATTGATCTTCCTCTAAAAGGAGCAAGATATACCTGGTCTAATGGTCAGTCCAATCCCATTATGAGTAGACTTGACAGGTTCCTCATTTCCCCATCTTTTGAGTCTCAATTTCCTTTAGTATCCAGAGTTAGCCAAATCCGAGACCTACTTCGATCACATCCCTATTCTTTTAGATATATCTGATCCTACTTGGGGACCTAGTCCTTTTAGGTTTGAAATAATGTGGTTCTTGGAGAATGGTTTCATTGATTTACTAGAAAATTGGTGGACTTATTTCTGTTTTGCAGGTAACTCAAGTACTATTTTATGGTGCAAACTCAAAGGTTTAAAGGAAAAACTCAAAGATTGGAACAAGCTCACTTTTGGAAACACAAAGGCAAAACTGAATCTCTTACTGTCAGAAATTCAGGGTTTTGATTGCATATCTGAGGATACTCTTTTGTCTGATACACAATTGCATGAATTAGTTCATTGTAAACAAGAATTTGAGAAGGTTACTAGAATGGAGAAAATCTCTTGGAAGAGCAAGTCCAATACCAAATGGCTTCAAGAAGGGGATAAAAATACTTCTTTTTTCATGAAGAAAGCAAGCGCTAGGAGAAGACACAATAGAATTAAGCAGTTGTACATTGATGGCACTTTGGTGGATGACAGATTCAAACTGCAGGAGCACATTGTAAGTTTTTATGAAAATCTTTTCAAGGAAGAGGAGCTAATCAGACCAGCTTTAGAGGGTATAAATTTTGATTGCATTAATCTTGTTGAATCTGATATTCTTGATACTAACTTTTCTGAAGATGAAGTTTTTCAAGCAATAAAAGATCTTGGACAAGATAAGGCACCAGGACCAGATGGATTTCCTATCATATTCTTTCACAATTGTTGGAACTTCATTAAACGTGATATTATGAGCACAATGGAAGAATTTTGTGAGAAAGGCTGCAATGATATTAGACACAACAACACTTTTATTACTTTGGTCCCAAAAAAGGATCATGTAGAGTCTATTAAGGATTGTAGACCAATTTGTCTTCTTACAAGTGTCTACAAAATTTTATCCAAGGTACTTGCTACAAGATTGAAATTAGTTATGAATAAACTGATTTCACAGGTTCAATGTGCTTATATTGAAGGCGGGGACGGATAATAGATGGCACTCTTATAGCTAATGAGTTGGTGGATTCAAGATTAAAAGCTCGGAAACCAGGTGTTATTTGCAAGATAGACCTAGAGAAAGCTTTTGATAGAATCAATTGGAATTACTTGGAGTTTATAATGCAACAAATGGGTTTTAGTCGAAATGGATCAGGTGGACCAAATTCGCTATTCTACGGCAAGTTTTTTCTGTTCTTATTAATGGTGCTGCTTTTGGTTACTTCAGAAGTTCAAGGGGGGTAAGACAAGGCTGTCCATTATATCCACTACTTTTTAATATAGCAATGGAAGGATTTTCAAGGTACATTGATAGGGCTGCTAATTCTCAGTTGTTTTCTGGTTTCTCTATGGTGGATAATGGTCAGGTAGTGAATCATTTGCATTATGCAGATGATACAATCTTCTTTGTTGATAGTAATAAGGAAGAACTTACCAATCTTTTCTCTATTCTTCAGTGTTTTGAATACATTGCAGGATTGAAAGTTAATAAAGCTAAAACAAGATTGATTGTTATTGGTGATGTACCTTTCATCAATGATTGGGAAAATGAGCTGGGATGTACAACTGACTCCTTGCCTTTCATGTATTTGGGATTGCCTTTAGGTGCGAAACCAAACTCTAAAGCTATTTGGGTGCCTGTCATTGAGAATTTTGATGATAGACTTTCTGTCTGGAATCAGATTTCTTTATCTAAAGGAGGAAAGTTGGCTCTTTTAAAATGTATTTTAACTTCTCTGCCTATGTATTACTTCTCTCTGTTAAGGCTCCAATCTCGGTTATCAAAATTCTGGAAAAGAAAATGAGAAATTTCCTTTGGGGTGGCAGTAATTGTTCTCATTTAGTCAAATGGGATTTTGTTTATGCTTAGAAAAAGAAAAAGGAGGTCCGGATATTTTAAACTTGCGTCATATGAACATGGCGCTCCTAGCAAAATGGTGTTGGAGATTTGGGTGGGAGAAAAATCACTTTTGGTACAAGCTTATTGTGGAGAAATATGGTTGTGTCTTTTCTAATTGGGTTCCTGGATCAGTTAGCTTACCTCATGGAGTGTCTTGTTGGAGAACTATAGCTGATGTTAGTAGTCTCATAAATAATAACTCCACTCTAAATATACATTCTGGTGATTTGACTTCTTTTTGGCATGACAAGTGGGTTGGGGATACTCATTTGTCAAAAGATTTTCATCTTCTTTGTAAATTAGATAGATTGCAGTTTGGAAGTATCGCTGATCATATCACACCTGATGGTTCTTGGAGATTTGATTTCAAAAGGGTTTTAAATAACTTAGAAGCTTCTCAACTTTCTGATCTCCTAATCATCATTGGCAGTAATCCACCTACTACAGACGGCTTACCGATGTTAGAAGATGGAAGCTTCATTCTACCGGATGTTTCACAGTAAAATCTCTATATGAGACTTTTATTTGTAACGTAGGGATTGAGGATTTTCCATATCAGTTTGTTTTGAAATCTGGCATACCACCAAAAGTTAGTTTTCTTCTCTGGTGTGCAGTACATGGGAAACTAAATTCGCAGGATATGCTACTATATAAAGGTATGGACATCTACAGCTCATGTATTCTGTGTGGAGATTATACTGAATCACAGGATCATATTCTAATTCATTGTAAGGTGGCTCATTATATTTGGATGGCAGTAACCCCAAAGAATAATTGGTCTTGGGTGTTTCCTAATACTGTATTCTCTCTAGCTCATACTTGGTCCAACAATAAGCTCTCAACCCTTGGAAAAATTGTTTGGGATCTTATACCAGCGGCAGTTATGTGGGTCTTGTGGAGAGAAAGGAATTGTCGGATTTTTGAGGATAGATACACCTTCAAAACTGACTTGGATCTGGCAATAGATGTGAAGACTCTTATCTTATCTTGGGCAGCTGCTAGCGGAAACAGAGTTCATTTGAATGCTTCTTTTGCTTGGGAAACTGTTTTTTCTTAATTTCTCGTTTAGTTGTTTGCTGGTTTTAGTCTATCTTTGGTAGACTTTTGTACATTCTTCTTCTTTAATAAAACTTCTCTTCTTATCAAAAAAAAAAATGTTGATCGGGTGAAAGATTCCGAAAGAAAATGACTTCTTGTAGAAGCAACGTTGCTCAGACGAAGGATTTTGGTTTATTTATACTCCCTCCGTACCATAATATATAGGCGGAGGGACCAATTCTTTTAGATTAAGAAATTTTTATTGATTTTTTACATTTATATGTGTTTTCCTGTTTTACCCTTAATTATATTCCCAATGTTAGAGACATACGTTTTGAAAACCGTTTTGAAATTTGGACTCCACCTATATAGTGGTACAAGGAAAAATGGAAATTCCGCCTATATAATAGGTACGGAGGGAGTATATACTTTTGAATAAAATTTGATAATCATTCATTTATATTTTCATAAGGTTTTTAGCCTGGCTAAATTGGGGCCTATCTCAATTGATTTGGGCATACCACTACAGGACAAAATTTTCTATAAAGAGATGAAACTACCAATTTACCCTTTATCAAATACTAATACTTCAAATGTGTCCCTATTAAATCCTAATAATAGAACTAAAAACTTAAATACTAAAAACTAAAATCAAAATCCAAATAAAATCAAAATCATAAAACTAAAAACTTAAATCAAAATCAAAATCAAAATCAAATTCATTTTCATCTCCATCTCCATTTCCAACCGATTATTCTTCTCTCCTTCTCCCATAATACTTACCATCTTCGATTGTCATAGAAGCAGATGAAATGGAAAGAATCAAGTACTTTTTTTAGCAACCCAATCCCATAAATTAGGTTTTACCAACATGTAATCACTCAAAATTCGATTTTTTTTTTAAATCAAATTGTTCTGGGTTTATTAGAATCGGTTTATGTCAATGTACTTATGAACCGATTTTATTTAGAAAAGGATTTTGTTCATGCCCACAAAGACCGATCATACTGAATGTGTATTCTGGTTGGAAATATTGAACCAGAATCGGTCTATGTTAATGTCCGCATAGCCCGATTCTGGTATGGAAGAGAACCGTTTTTTTCTGTATATTTTTTTGGTTAGAATCGGATTATATGTATGTCCACATAACACGATTGTTTAACCTTTGGTTTCTTAACCTCTATGCCCATATTCAGATTATTTAAGGGTCCGCATAAACCAATTGTTATCGATGTTCCCCAAAATCGGTAGATATAGTACACCTACATGAGCCGATTCTAGGGTTGACGTGATGAACATCAACTACAATCGGTTTATGTTGATGCACACATCAACCGATTCATTAACCATGTCTGAACTTTTTGCACAAATCTTAAAATTTTTATCTTCATGTTATAGAGCATGAAATTTGGAATTGAACGCAAAAAGAATGAGGTCATTCCGACATCGGACGAAGAAGTTATAAGCAAAACAGTTTCATGAAATGCCCAGATTTACAATCGGTCTATGTTCTAAGTATTATAAACCGATTCTTACAATGAGTTTGCGTGAGCACGAACATAAACCGATTCTGGACGAGTTTTTCAAAAAAAAATAAATAAAAAAAAATCACTTTTTGATAAATAAAAATCTACCAGTTGTTATTTTGATAAAGAATCAAGATTTGTTATTTTTAGTTTAATTTGATTAAACATCAATTAATCACCCAATTAACTCTAATTTATCAAGGAGTAAATTAGCCATTTTTAGGGGCTCAAGTTTTTACACTATTTTATAGTTTCGACCTATGTACGGTGGACGGGCAGCCCTTTGGATGTACTTCTCATTCCAATCTCATACGAACTTGGCTCGATACCATGTTAGAAGTGTGTGGGCTTCCAACTCAAAACCAATTAGCAATGAGTGGAGTGGCTTATATATTAAGATATAGGCTAAGGAGTTAGCTATGTGAGACTATTTTATAGTTTCTCCAACATTAGACCCTTGCTCCGGGTTCCCGATTTTGCATCGGAAAATTTGTAATCCCTTTTTCTAAAATATAAAAATAAATTAACCGTCTGATGTTAAACTGAAAGAGACGTATACAAATACAATCAATATAATAAAAAAAGGTGGTGTTTGACTCTGAGATTTGAGAGTCATTAGATGGACAGGATTCGCGAAGAGGGTCATCTGCGGTCGGGATCGTCAGGATCGAGCTATGACTTGGACGGGCGTGAATGATCCAAGTAGACAAAACTTCTTACAAAAATAAAATACTGCCTCTTATAGATCACGGGTTCCAAACATAAACCAAAGTGTAACAATTTCGCAAATAAAACTTCTTACAAAGCTTCTTAAAAATAAAATACTGACTTTTATAAATCACGGATCCCAAACGTACATCAAAGTGTAACCTTGATGCACGCACAATTCTGTTAATCTTGATTCTGTTGGTGCAGGCACAATTTCTACAGCAAATAAATTCTGATAACCTTGGTTCTGTTCCATTGTAATACATTGACACAATAACGTACACCAAATATGCCACCAAAAGATGCTTATCTCAACGTTAGCAGTAAAAGATCCATGGGACAGCGGAAACGTTGGGAAAAGGAAAAGGAAAAACAGCTCAATGCGGAACGAAATCAGCAAAATTTACATGATTCTTCTCTTCAAACTGAAGTAATTTTATGTTTATTGTCTAGATTTACTATTGTTTGTCTCATCTTGCATAGAGTTTTGATGATTATTTGGTTTCACAGGTATGTACTTCTCATAGTCTAGATGCAGTGCCGCAGGCGCATGGTGATCTTGAGCTTTGCAGTAAAAGATCCTTGGCCCGGCTAAACGGCGGGAAAAAATAGACAACAACAGGTTCATTGAAAGTGACGGACATCACCACAACGGTGGGATCTGCAGCCTCCTTAGAAGTTGATTATCCAGTTTTGCATATCTCTTCCCTGAAAATCAATGTAAAAAACTTGGGTAGTTTGCAGTGTTCGTATATATATGTAGTATTCTTGCCAGGATAAAGTATTCTTAAATTTTGTTTCCTGTTGGAATTTTTTTATAGGATCAACAGGTTGCCCAACAAGTTGGTCTTCAGAAGAAAACTCGGCGTAAGAGAGATGCACCAATCAAAGAGGTATACAACATATGTTATGATTTAAAAATTTAACTGCATATGTTATGGATTGGCCATAATGAAACTAATCAAGGCTTTTGCAGCGAGGGGATAAGACATTGTAGGAGTGATAGAAAAATAGAAAAACAGGTGTAATGTGAAGTGGATAATTTGTTAGTGTTTAGGTAGAGAGATCGTAGGTAGACTTACCAGTACTGTAGAACATTGTGGCGGGTTTGCCATCCAAAGATTGTGTTCTCCATAAAACCCCTTTGCATCATTAGCAATGACAGCAGATCATTAATAACGGTGAAAATATTCTTAAATTTAATAAATATAGATTGGAAATCAATATAAAAAGCAGAAACACAGGGAGTTAGTGCTGTTTAGATTTAATCAATTTAGATTCAGCCATTACTAATTACCATGTATCATTGTCAACCATAGCGAATATGTATAGATTTACGATTGTTTGTCGATATCTGCGGGGAGTTTTGATAATTATTTGGTTTCACAGGTATGTACTTCCCATATTCTAGCTGGAGTGCCGCAGGCGCATGGTGATCTAAAGATTTGTAGTAAAAGGACAATGGCCCAGCTAAAACGTTGGGAAAAAAAAAGAGAGCAACAGTTCATTGAAAGTGATGGAAATCGCGAGCAACAGTCTGATGCAGCCTCCTTAGAAGTAGATAATCCCAGTTTTTGCATGTCTCTTCCTCGCAAATCAATGTAAAAAGTTTGGTAGTTTTCTATAGTGTGTTCATGTATATGTAGTATTCTTGCCAGGTACATAGATTAGTATATAATTATAGTTTTGTTTTGGTGAAAAACAAATCTTAAAGATAATACTGTTGATTTCGAAATTTCGTGTGCATACCCTGTTTGGTTGGAATTTTTTTATAGGATCAGCGAGGTTGCCTGACAAGTTGGTCTTGAAGAAAACTCGGCGTAAGAGAGATGTACCAATCGAAAGAGGTATACAACGTATATTATTATTAGACAATGTCTAGCCTATATCTTGTTTTTGCTACTTTTCCATGGTATTCTTGGGTGTTACATGGTGACAAATTTTACCGCATATGTTATAGACTAGCCATACCAAACGAATGCGCGCATGCTACACAATCAATTGCGACATTGTTGGCTCAAGTCCGGTAAATCCCTAAACATATTATCGTTGAGTGATCTTTATTCTTAAATGTGCATAAGAACTCAAGCATGTTTAAACATATTATCATTTTGTGTGATCGTTATTCTTCACATGCCTAGCTACCTAGGCATAACTAATTGATTGTATCAATGTACGGAGGAATTCAAGCATTCGGGGCAACATCGATGATATAATGGTAGTTGCATCAGTGGAACCCACGGAATCGGCTGATCAATCTCTGGATTCCAATTATATTGAAACGTAATGTCACTTTTACATCAATTTAAATCTTTAAAGTTTCTCATGTTTAACTATGTTCATTGCTACTTTAGAGTGCTTGAACATAGATGCATATATATACCATTATAGGTGAACTCATGGATTCCTAAAGTTATGTCGGTATTACTAAAATAAAATAGATGGAGTTATTCTTGAAGAAGAGTTACCGTGTTTATTCGTGAAGGCGAGTTACAGTGCATTAGCGATTATGATGCAATTGACTTAGGTGAATTGTCTTAATAAAATATCCCATCGGCATTTGCAAGCTTCGTCTAGGTGAATTCTGTGGTTTTGACAAAGAATTAGACAAATAATGGATTCATAAGGGAACTAAAGTCACGCATAATCTAAGCTTGCATGAACAAGATAACTTAGTAAGTTCTTTATAGGTATAAGAAAGAAGGTCTAATTAGGTGTATAAAGATAGAGAGTAAAAACCACGATACTTTATATTTCTCGACTTTTTTAAGCGGCTTGCAGTTCACTTATGCTTGATTTAAGGTACAAATACGAGTTCTCAACCATAAGTCTAAGCGCATATGCTTCGTTATTACCTTTTTGGTGTGTACGGGTCATTTGCTAATGAAGATTTTACATCGAGATGGTTCCGATGAACTACGTAGTCTTTCGGATGATGAGGAAGATGTTGGTACGGAGAGAATTGAAAACCAAGAAGATGATTTGCGCCTATACGTTACCGTCATTACCTTGGCAAAATGAATACGAATGTTCTTCGTGTGGAGCATTGACCTTTGGATTGATGAGAGGACCAGCAAATCATCCAAAAAAAACCGATCTTTTTCAAGATGTTGCCGCGAAGGAAAAGTAAAACTCCTCTTGTTGCTCGAGCCTCCACCGGGCAGTGGATTTACTTGAAGGAGACGATGCAGAGTCGAAATTTTACAGATCACATGCGAGTATAATCTTTGCGAATGCTTATACCCAGTCTTGGTTATGGCTGGATAAGAGGGTTTTGAAGGGGAAGGGCCCAAAAGGCTTTGCAATTCATGGGGAACTTCGGCACAATCTTGGAACTTTACTACCCGAGACGAGGGTAAGGACCGGTCCTATCATCATTTGTTTTTCTACGATCCAAATCATGCATTACTGCTCATTGCAAAAACGGAATCCCCAATGAATAAAAACGTATTTTGAAAAGGTACGAGAAAATTGTCTACAAGTATAATGTGTTTTGCGATAAATATTACCGGGCACAAGATCTCTGGCCCCGATGCTAACCCTGCAGACCAAAATGTCAAAGTCATCATGCACTACAACAAAACCGAAGATGACGGGCGTTATAACTTACCAACAAATGATGAAATCTCGTAATATTACCCGGAGATGGTTCTCTAAGCGACTTCGTAGATATAATACTACATCGCAAGGAAAAAAGGATTCAAGCGTATTTCAGAATGTCACCCTGCATACTTGCCCCTCCATTATGTTTTTACTGTTTCCATATGGCGAGATGAGTTGGCAACCTGATATGAAGCAGCTGGATCCTGAAACAGAAAAACATACTACTAAGCGGTTGACTACAAACAATTTCACGAGTTTTCGTCTCTTTAAGCGCTCAATCGAGTATTCTACCATCCTAAGAGTAAAAAAACTGTTTTCGGGAGTACACGGTGGATGCCCGGGCTTCAATGAGAACAAAACAATGTATTATCTTAAGATAAATCGGGATAAGGCTGCGAGCGATTCGTATAAGCATATAAAGGACTCGGAATGCAGAGCCGAGTCCAGAGGATTTGGGAAAACCATATGTCTTACCATCGACTTTTATTGGAGGTCCTAGGCATATGTATGAGATTTATCAAGATTCGATGGCCATTACACGGTTTAATCATCATCAGGATATATTCCTAACAATGACCGCAAATCCGCGTTGGCAGAGAAATTCAAGATGCACTTGAATCACATCAATATGCATCGATCGTCCAGATCTCATAGCACGTGTATTTGAGTTAAAGAGAGTCGAGTTGATGAAAGAGATAAAGAAAGGAAAAGTGTTTGGAAAGGTAGTTGCTCATGTGTTTACAATTGAGTTTCAAAAAACGTGGTTTACCTCATATGCATGCTCTTATATTCTTGGATGGTCTGAGAAAAAATAAAGACAGGTTGAACAGGTAGATAAATTTGTGAGTGCCGAATTCCAGATTTTAAGAAATGCAGCATCTGACTTTGTTTGAGGCGTAAGGAAATGCATGGTACATGGTCCATGTGGTGTGGACTCCATGTGCATGAAAAATGGAAAATGCGCAGAGGTTATCCAAAAACACATACACAAAATACAAGTATGGTTGACGGTGGATATCCGAAGATATCGCGCCGCGACAATGGGAAGGATGTATTTGTCCGAACCGGATTCAAAGCAAACAACACAAATGTTGTTCCGTACAATCCTTACCACCTCCGGGATGTTCAATTGCCACATTAATGTTGAGATATGTGGGGGTGTAAGGGCTGTTAAATACATACACAAGTATATCTATAAAGGACATGATCGTGCAACACTAATTGTTGGTGTGTGTGATGAGGTACAACAATACATTGATGCAAGATATATTGGGGCACCCGAGGCTGCGTGGCGTTTATATGGACACTCAATGCATCACGAAGAACCTAATGTGATTCGCTTGGCTATTCATCTTCTAACCAACAGAGGTTCGTGTACGATGCAAACTAATTCAATGGAAAGGGTCACTTATTCCGTGAAACTATAAGTCGACATTGATGGGTTTCTTTGAGTATTATCAAAAAAAAATCAAGCGCCAAAGCATACACTTATCAAGAGTTCCGAGAACATTTTGTATGGGACAAGAAAGAATGGAAAGAAAGGGAAACAGGGTTTGCAATTGCAAGGATGTACCATGATCCTAATGCTAGGTGAATTGTATTTCTATGGTTATTACTAACGGTTGTGCAGGTGCCGATTCATTTGACACGCTGAAAACAGTTGAGGATGGTGATTGTAGGAAACTGCACCGTACATTTAAAGGAGCATGCATCGCACTTGGAATTTTAGGAGATGACAATGAATGGTCTAAGTGTTTACAAGAAGCAGTTGATGATGGCGGGGTTGATTGAGAAAACTTTTCAAGATAATTCTTTGTATTTGTAATCCAAATCAACCAGATGTTACGTGGTCAAAGTTTAGGGAACATATATGCGATGATTTGCATTTTAAACTACGCATGAAGTATCATATCAAAAAGCCAACGAGATGAGCAAATATTTGATTATGGGTTGTACCTTTTAAATGAACGGTTGCGTGAAACGGAAAGTCACTTGAAGATTTTGTGGATATGCCAAGATCAAAACTACCATGGAGTGATCTTTGTTGGTGACCGGTTATGTGGGAGCATCGGTGCCTACAACTTGCGGTGAATGATGCCGAGGTTGAACAGAGCATCCGGAAAGTCAATTCCGCATGAAGCCGCTTGTGCAATGCCGTGTTTAGTTCTGTGAGAGATGGTGAGGGTAAACTGTTTTTTTTAAACGAGCGGTCTGCGGGAAGCGGAAAAACGTTTTAGATAACACATTGGCATCTAGCCGCAGAGATGGATACATAGTCATTGCTAGCCGTAACCGTGCGGCATTGCTTCACTTCACCGGTAGGGAGGTCAGACCGCGACTCTACGTTCGGGATTCCCTGAAATAGCGGCGTTTGTGGAGTTGACAAACAAGATCAAACATTCCAAAATCTTGAAACAAGTTAACCGATTATATGGGACGAAGTACCCCATGCAACAGACATTCGTGTTGAAACGCGGTTGATCGAACTCTCGTGATATTGGTAACAAGGAAAAACCATTCGGTGGAATTACCGTTTTTAGGAGGAGACTTTAGGCAGACGTTACCTGTTATATGCCGATGGATGTCTGGCTTGATGGTTGGGAGCATGTCTAAGAAGATCGCTTCTTTGGAATGACATCACCGTATTGCGCCGCATCAAAATATGAAATTTGGATGCACTTGAACCAGACAGTATATCCTTCGCAAAGTTCTTGGTAGAGGTAAGAATACAACTTTGTTTTACACATCCTTATGTTCCATTTACCCTTTGACATGGCTCGATTTATACACGTATATCCGTTGGATATAAATAACAAGGTTGGTGATAATCCCAAGACAACCGTTGATCTTCCAAACACAATAAATAGATGCGAGAACATGGCTGGACTTATAACCGAGTCTTTACCCCGGGTCAGGAACAAAGAAAGGGTATCTACATGTAACGTTTTACCAGCGGATTTTTTGTCATCCCGTAATGATGATGTGCGAGAAGATTAATGCGAAGCAATGAAAAGATTAGACGGGGATATGTACACATACCTTGCTG